>JANAVB010009596.1:16555714-16807917 GCA_029216955.1 Iris pallida | reverse complement strand
TTATGTTTTTCTAGTATACAATAAAAATATTAATTATTTTTATAATTGCATAAATGAAGGCTTTAGTAAATAAAATAACAACTTGGTAATGATAGTAAAATATTATTGCATATATTGTTTTAAACTATAAATAATAAATAAAATTTTCTAAAATATGTATGCTCGCATGCACATTTCGCACTCGTCGAGCAAAAATAAAATTTCGTGCGCAACGTAAAATACGATTACGCGACGTAAAATACAAAATTTTAAATCCGTACAATTATTAATAAAAAAATATATATAGTAGAAATTTAGGGGTTTACATCCTACCCAACTTAAAAGAATTTTGTCCTCGAAATTAAGAATTAGTAGGAGGTGAGAGGACACAAGGGGGTATCAATGGGGATCCAACGATGACAATGTTTTCACAAAATCATGTCGTAAGAAATCACGATCTAGAAAAAAAATAATACGATATGGTCACGGGTAATGGATGAGGGTCACGATTAATAGAACGAAAATAGATTCGCTTTAATTAAGCGATTAGGGTCTTGATAGAGTCGAGTAGTTTAGGATGAAGATATAGCATCATCGAGCAAGAATGGTCATAGCCGATAGGAAGGTTAGAGGAAGTTCTAGTATGACGCTTTAGTCCTCCTAAAATAGGTGAGGGCGAAGCAATATAGAGTTCGAAGGAGGCGTTATCGAATACGAATACGTGATTCAAAGACGACCGAATAATTTTCAAAAGAATTGTCAAGGCAGTCGTGGATGGGATTGTAGGGGCCAAGTTTAGTTATGTCCCCATCCACGTAGAGTAATAGACAAAAGCGAACCAAAGTGCACTTGGTTGATCAGACCATTATGCACTAGTTCTGATTTAGACAATAGGCTAGTGAGTGGCCACTCTATAGCATATGTCTTGATCAAGCTCGATAAGGATTAGCTTGCAAATACTAGGCTATATTAGCATCATTAGTCTAGATAGTAAATATAGGCACGATAATAGATGAATAAAAACAAATATGGATGGTCTAAGAGTCACAAGGATCTAAGCCTTGTTTATTCCTATACTATCATTCTACGGTTTTATTGACCAAGGCTTGGTTGACCAAGTGGGTTAACTTCCTCTAGTCTCTATGGTATAGGTAATACCATTTGTATTCCCTTAATGGTCAAGGGTGTGTCGGGTATTCTACCCAACTTAAAGAATTAAGCTAAGGGTGTTTGGGACATCTAACTAGTAGGGTCAATCTCTAGCAGGCACGAAGGAAAGATAAGAATTTTGTTAGAAGGAATCAAGCAAGATGCAATCGATGAGTCAAATGGTAGATAAAATTTAGGAAAGAGGTCAAGTATGTGGATGAGATCCTAGACTTCTAATCCTATTCGCAGGCTTGCCTGGTACGGTAAAGTAACCAAACAATTTATCTTGACCTGTATGGGCCACCACAAAAACATGTAACGCCCCAGTCCCAAAATACGTAGGACCAAGTACGTAGACATGCCAGCTGTATTCATACGAAGTACGTAGGTCTCGTATGAATACATAAGCTGTAAAATACAGTAATCCAAGACAAACTAAATCTCATCCACAATAAAAAGAATAATAATATAAATATCAACTCGAATATTTATGATACAATCGTTGGGCGGAGACAAAGCCCACTACCAACTATCTCAATGAAAGAAATGTACAATAAATCGAGCGATAAAAATGGCAAGACGAACCAAGCGCAATCGTCTTCGAAGGAATGAAGAATACCAGAACACACACCTGGGGAAAAACCAGGTCCTCAGACGGACGTAGCAAGATACAGGAAGAACAAGCTAAAATAAACTGTCATAATAAATAAATAATATATAAACTAGACATAAATATGCAAAGGAGATTCTAGCCGCCTAATGTGCAATTTAGAGGACAACTTTCATGCGCATGGATGGGATTTTAGGCTATGTGTACGTAACTGGCATCCAGTCATCTGTATCCGTCCGTAACGTCTAAAACATCAGAGGGCATCTGTAAATATATCGCCACAGTTCCATCCGGAGACTGTGGTTTACCTGTTTGGATTTCCATACGCACTAGCGACTGTCCTCCCCCAATTTATCCCACACTGTTCAAGTCATGTCCATGGCTCGTCCAGTTTTGTAACTGCTTGAGTCTCTAAAACCCTAGTCATAGCAGTTACGATCATCTACCGTCACACAACTTTAGAGATAGCTAGTCAATAGGTCGTGCCCCTAGCAACATGTCTCAAACCGTGTAGTGTGAGTGTCACAGCCAAAGAAGATGTAAGGATATCCCCTAACAAGAAGGTAGTCTGCTAACACTAAGTCAACATGCATAAAATAAAGTAACGACTAATAAAGTCGCTTGTACCCAAGGATGGCTTGGACGCGCAATTTATATCAAAGGAAACTAACAATATGAAATAAAGTAAATAATGCAGTAAATAAATAATTGACAGTTAATTAGCAAGGTATACTTGCCTGTTGCGACGCCTGGTGAGCTGCCTGGTGTGGTATAATAAAGGTGGCACAAGATCAACTTCGGTGCGACAACTATGCAAGCTGACCTCTGTTGGTGGCATGGACCAAGTCATTGAGTCTAGAATAGTCAAATTCGGCGAGGGACGATATAAGGAAGTTCGAGATTTGCAAGAAGATAGGAATATGACTAGCCACGGACAAGAATTGTTAATCGAAGAAATTCATATAAATAAATATATAACAATTTTAGGAAATATTTATAATATATGAAAATTATATTCTTATTAATAAAAATATTTTAGATAAGTACTAGAAATATCTTTTAGGCTAAAAATTAAATTTGTAAAATACAATCTTATGTCAAAACTATATTTTAAAAATACCTAGAAATACTATACTAATATTTTTATGGTAACCTAGTTTTGAATGTAGATGTAGGCCAAGCCAAAAACTATAGTTTAGTTATAATATAATTTAGGAAATACAAATAAATAGTTTTCAAAGTATATGATAATTTTACTAATAATAATAATAGCAACATCAATGTTTGCAATAATACATATATACATGTACCTATATACTTGATATAAAAAATATTAAAATAACAACTCAACTACCATTTTCCTTAATTAGTAGTAATAATAAAAATAGTGGCAATAATAATAATAATGATACTAATAATAATAATAATAATAGTAATAATTATAAAGATAATAATAGCAATAATAATAATTTTAATATTAATTAACTTATGAGTTTAATAATAACAGTAATAGAATAATAAAATAATAACAGTAATTAAAATGCCTATACTCTAACAGTATTAACTAATATCAATGCTAAATAACAGTAAAATTAATAAAAAAAATTTCTTTTCCTCCTCCTTTCTCTGGAGAAAGAGAAAGCATGAGGGGGGTAAAGAATCGAGAAAGCAGAGAGGGGATGGGGAATCAAGGAAGAGGGGAGCGGAATCGGGACTGTGCCGGTGGCGCTCACGGCACGGAGTCGGTGGCGCATGCGGGGGCTGGTCTCCGAGAGGTGTTGCGAGCGCGGCGTCGGGCGGAGAGGGGTTTCTGTGGGTTAGGTGGGTGACGGCGGCGGACGGCGGAGAGGAGGAGCTGGGAGAGAGGGAGAGGTGCGGCGCCGGCGTTCGGGGGCTGTCGCCGGGACGGGGCTGTGAGCGGGAGCGGTGGCTGATGGAGGAACGGGGATCGTCGGTCGACCGGTCGGGGCTGAGCGGTGAGTTCGATCGGAGAGAAAAGGGGCGTGCGGGAGAAAGGGAGACGGAGAAGGAGGAAGGACGGTGGAGGAAAGGAACAGTGGGCGCGTGCGGCGCTGATGGCCGGGCGGGTGCCGCGGAGTGGCGCGCTCGCCGGCGGCTGGACGCTCGGCGGAAGAACGTTCGGAGAGAGCTGGAGTTTGGGGGTTTCGGGCTCGGCGCGCGGAGATATGGGGAGCACGGCGGCTCGACGGGGCCGGTACGGCTCAGCGAGGGTGGGGACCAGAGCAGGCTTGTCACCGATCGGCGGCACCTGGCACGCAATATGCGAACATTTCTGGCCACCACGCGAGGGTCAAGAGACGACAGCGTCACGGTCCTGAGTCATGGAGGGTCACCGCATGGACCAGATATGGACGTGCGGCCGCTGACGCTGATCGAAGAGATCCAGTGACGGGAAGGTGGCCACACAGCGGCCGAGGTCGGATCTAGAAAGGGAGTGTTCTCTGGTGTCGGGCATGGTGGCTAGGTTAGGGTTCTTATTTTTCTTTATTCTTTTCCCTTTTTGCTCTGTGGTAGTTTTGGGGAAACGGTTGGCCTCCGGCCGGTGGCCGCGGTGGAGGTGATGATGATGGTGGTGGTGGTGGTGTTGACCGGCCTTGTAGTGGTCGGTATGGTTGTGGTAGGGGTGTTGTGTGACACAGTCTCGGTAAAGGAGAATGGCGGAGGGCTCTGGGAACGGTGGTGGGGAACGAGGTGTGATGGCGGTTGAGATTGGTGGTGAGTCGGTCGGGACGACGTGGACGGTCGGTGATTGGTGCCGTGATAGGGGACGCGGCACGGTGGTCAGCCAAGGAGCTGGGATAAAACTTGGTGTTAGAAATTTGGATGTGTCGAGTCTTGTGTCCTGCGTGACACGAAATCTAGGAAATACGTTCGGGGTTGTCGGACGTGAGATGGGTGAATGTATCTCTAATAACAATAGAAATAGTGGAAGAGACGGAGACACGGACACGATGCACAGTACCTTTTTGGTTGTGGAATTTATGGAAGAATAATGAAAAGTTGGAGGAGTACCTACCTATTTATAGGATGTGGGAATTCCCAATTGGATAAGAGTTAGGAGTAGCTTAAAACCCAAAATAGATAATTCACAATTTAATTTAAAAATCAATCAAATTCAAATCCAAACACAAATCCAATTAAATCTAATTAAATTATTGGTTTAAAATCAATGGGATAAATTAAATTTCAAATATTAACTATTTAAATAAATTCATAGATTCAAATCAAGATTTAAATCTCTACAAAAATTTTGAAATATATTTTCCAAAATACTAATAATAATAATTTCAAAAATTACATTAATATTTAAAATAAACCAATAAATAATTACAAATATATATGTATGCACAAATAATATTTTCATAATTATGTTTTTCTAGTATACAATAAAAATATTAATTATTTTTAATAATTGCATAAATGAAGGCTTTTAGTAAATAAAATAACAACTTGGTAATCATAGTAAAATAATTATTGCATATATTGTTTTGAAACTATAAAATAATAAATAAAATATTTTTCTAAAATATGTACGCTCGCACATATTTGCACTCGTCGAGCAAAAATAAAATTTCGTGCGCAACGTAAAATACGATTACGCGACGTAAAATACAAAATTTTAAATCCGTACAATTATTAATAAAAGAATATATATAGTAGAAATTTAGGGGTTTTACATCCTACCCAACTTAAAAGAATTGCGTCCTCGAAATTAAGAATTAGTAGGGGGTGAGAGGACACAAGGGGGTAGCAATGGGGATCCAACGATGACAATATTTTTACAAAATCATGTCGTAAGAAATCACGATCTAGAAAAAAAATAATACGGTATGGTCACGGGTAATGGATGAGGGTCACGATTAATAGAACGAAAATAGATTCGCTTTAATAAAGCGATTAGAGGGTCTTAATAGAGTCGAGTAGTTTAGGATGAAGATATAGCATCATCGAGCAAGAATGGTCATAGCCGATAGGAAGGTTAGAGGAAGTTCTAGTATAACACTTTAGTCCTCCTAAAATAGGTGAGGGCGAAGCAATATAGAGTTCGAAGGAGGCGTTATCGAATACGAATACGTGATTCAAAGACGACCGAATAATTTCAAAAGAATTGTCAAGGCAGTCGTGGATGGGATTGTAGGGGCCAAGTTTAGTTATGTCCCCATCCACGTCGAGTAATAGACAAATGCGAACCAAAGTGCACTTGGTTGATCAGACCATTATGCACTGGTTCTGATTTAGACAATAGGCTAGTGAGTGGCAACTCCATAGCATATGTCTTGATCAAGCTCGATAAGGATTAGCTTGCAAATACTAGGCTATATTAGCATCATTAGTCTAGATAGTAAAATATAGGCACGATAATAGATGAATAAAAACAAATATGGATGGTCTAAGAGTCATAAGGATCTAAGCCTTGTTTATTCCTATACTATCATTCTACGGTTTTATTGACCAAGGCTTGGTTGACCAAGTGGGTTAACTTCCTCTAGTCTCTATGGTATAGGTAATACCATTTGTATTCCCTTAATGGTCAAGGGTGTGTCGGGTATTCTACCCAACTTAAAGAATTAAGCTAAGGGTGTTTTGGACATCTAACTAGTAGGGTTAATCTCTAGCAGGCACGAAGGAAAGATAAGAATTTTGTTAGAAGGAATCAAGCAAGATGCAATTGATGAGTCAAATGGTAGATAAAATTTAGGAAAGAGGTCAAGTATGTGGATGAGATCCTAGACTTCTAATCCTATTCGCAGGCTTGCTTGGTACGGTAAAGTAACCAAATAATTTATCTTGACCTGCATGAGCCACCACAAAAACATGTAATGCCCCAGTCCCAAAATACGTAGGACCAAGTACGTAGACATGCCAGCTGTATTCATACGAAGTACGTAGGTCTCGTATGAATACATAAGCTGTAAAATTCAGTAATCCAAGACAAACTAAATCTCATCCACAATGAAAAAAATAATAATATAAATATCAACTCGAATATTTATGATACAATCGTTGGGCGGAGACAAAGTCCACTACCAACTATGTCAATGAAAGAAATATACAATAAATCGAGCGATAAAAATGGCAAGACGAACCAAGCGCAATCGTCTTCGAAGGAATGAAGAATACCACGGCCTTGGCTAAGATACCTGCGGAAGACATGAACACACTCCTGGGGAAAAAACCAGGTCCTCAGACGGACGAAGCAAGATACAGGAAGAATAAGCTAATATGAACTGTCATAATAAATAAATAATATATAAACTAGACATAAATATGCAAAGGAGATTCTAGCCGCCTAATGTGCAATTTAGAGGACAACTTTCATGCGCATGGGTGGAATTTTAGGCTATGTGTACGTAACTGGCATCCAGTCATCTGTATTCGTCCGTAACGTCTAAAACGTTAGAGGGCATCTGCAAATATATCGTCACAGTTCCATCCGAAGACTGTGGTTTACCTGTTTGGATTCCCATACGCACTAGCGACTGTCCTCCCCCAATTTATCCTACACTGTTCAAGTCATGTCCATGGCTCGTCCAGTTTTGTAACTGCTTGAGTCTCTAAAACCCTAGTCATAGCAGTTACGATCATCTACCGTCACACGACTTTAGAGATAGCTAGTCAATAAGTCATGCCCCTAGCAACATGTCTCAAACCGTATAGTGTGAGTGTCACAGCCAAAGGAGATGTAAGGATATCCCCTAACAAGAAGGTAGTCCGCTAACACTAAGTCAACATGCATAAAATAAAGTAACGACTAATAAAGTCTCTTGCACCCAAGTATGGCTTGGACGCACAATTTATAACAAAAGAAACTAACAATATGAAATAAAGTAAATAATGAAGTAAATAAATAATTGACAGTTAATTAGCAAGGTATACTTTCCTGTTGCGACGCCTGGTGAGCTGCCTGGTGTGGTACAATAAAGGTGGCACAAGATCAACTTTGGTGCGACAACTATGCAAGGTGACCTCTGTTGGTGGCATGGACCATGTCATTGAGTCTAGAATAGTCAAATTTGGCGAGGGACGATATAAGGAAGTTCGAGATTTGCAAGAAGATAGGAATATGACTAGCCACGGACAAGAATTGTTAATCGAAGAAATTTATATAAATAAATATATAACAATTTTAGGAAATATTTATAATATATGAAAATTATATTCTTATTAATAAAAATATTTTAGATAAGTACTAGAAATATCTTTTAGGCTAAAAATTAAATTTGTCAAATACAAAAAACTATATTTTAAAAATACCTAGAAATACTATACTAATATTTTTATGGTAACCTAGTTTTGAATGTAGATATAGGCCAAGCCAAAAACTATAGTTTAGTTATAATATAATTTAGGAAATACAAATAAATAGTTTTCAAAGTATATGATAATTTTACTAATAATAATAATAGCAACATCAATGTTTGCAATAATACATATATACATGTACCTATATACTTGATATAAAAAATATTAAAATAACAACTCAACTACCATTTTCCTTAATTAGTAGTAATAATAAAAATAGTGGCATTAATAATAATAATAATGATACTAATAATAATAATAATAATAGTAATAATTATAAAGATAATAATAACAATAATAATAATTTTAATATTTAATAATAATATTAACTTATGAGTTTAATAATAACAGTAATAGAATAATAAAATAATAACAGTAATTAAAATGCCTATACTCTAACAGTATTAACTAATATCAATGATAAAATAACAGTAAAATTAATATAAAAAAAATTCTTTTCCTCCTCCTTTCTCTGGAGAAAGAGAAAGCATGAGGGGGGTGAAGAATCGAGAAAGCAGAGAGGGGATGGGGAATCGAGGAAGAGGGGAGCGGAATCGGGACTGTGCCGGTGGCGCTTACGGCACGGAGTCGGTGGCGCATGCGGGGGCTGGTCTCCGAGAGGTGTTGCGAGCGCGGCGTCGGGCGGAGAGGGGTTTCTGCGGGTTAGGTGGGTGACGGCAGCGGACGGCGGAGAGGAGGAGCTGAGAGAGAGGGAGAGACGCGGTGCCGGCATTCGGGGGCTGTCACCGGGACGGGGCTGTGAGCTGGAGCGGTGGCTGATGGAGGAACGGGGATCGTCGGTCGACCGGTCGGGGCTGAGCGGTGAGTTCGATCGGAGAGAAAAGGGGCGCGCGGGAGAAAGGGAGACGGAGAAGGAGGAAGGGCGGTGGAGGAAAGGAACGGTGGGCGCGTGCGACGCTGATGGTCGGACGGGTGCGGTGGAGTGGCGCGCTCGCCGGCGGCTGGGCGCTCGGCGGAAGGACGTTCGGAGAGAGCTGGAGTTTGGGGGTCTCGGGCTCGGGCGCGGAGATTTGGGGAGCACGACGGCTCGACGGGGCCGGTACGGCTCAGCTAGGGTGGGGACCAGAGCAGGCTTGTCGTCGATCGGCGGCGCCTGGCACGCGATATGTGGACATTTCCGGCCACCACGCGAGGGTCAAAAGACGACGGCGTCACGGTCCTGAGTCATGGAGGGTCACCGTATGGACCAGATATGGACGTGCGGCGGCTGACGCTTGTTGACACAAAGTCACAGTCAACCAAATATTGACTACATTGACCAAATAATATTTGTATTAATTCAATACGACACACGACGACTGCATTCAGTTCAAGACAGATGACAGCTCAGTCTCCGGCTCTCAGTGTGTTCTGGAGTCTGTATTTTATGATTTCATTTGAGTCTAGATTTATGTACTCTGAGTCTTGCTGAGCTCTTGGAACTTAGTCTATAACCTACCCAAAATCCCAAGCTCCACTGAACCAAAAACTGCCCACTGGTCCCCTTAGAACCACTCTGTGCTCTGGAGACAGAGTTCGGGCCGAACTCTGCCTCCACACAGAGTTTGGGCCGAACTCTGTCCCCTAGAAATCAGGAACCCTAATTTTAGGGTTAGCTGGTTGCTAGCTGTCCAACGGCCAAATTTTTGAATTTCCCTACCCGAATTCTGGCCGAATTCTGCCTCTAAAAACACTATAAATAGGGCATGAATTCTCTCATTTCAATTCACTCAATCTTCTCTTCTCTTCTCTCCTACAAGCTCTATAAGCCATACCCTTCCCATCTACTAGCCACAAGCCTCCTAAGTCTCGAGTGCTCAGCATCTCTCAGTTAGGATTCTTGTGCAAGAGTGAAGAAATCGCTTGGACAATTCCAAGCAATCGCCACTGCGATTCTCTGTAAGAAGTTGACGTGCTCTTCTGAAGTAAAGGCACGGGTTGTAAGCTACTATTTCACAAATAGTGGATTTAATCCTGAGCTAGAGTTCTCAGGCCTGGACTAGTCCTCCACGAGGGAAACCAGGTTAAAATTGCTGTGTTTGCGTATGCTCTCTTATCTTTCATTTATATTCCGCATTTTACTCTGATTATTCATTGTTTGTGAAAGAGTAATTTTTTAATTGGTCATTATATATATATATACTCTATTCACCCCCCCTCTAGAGTTGCCATACTGTTCTTCAATTGGTATCAGAGCTCTGTTCTCTTTACAAGGACTAACATCCTAAGAGCTGATCCATGGCAACCACACAATCCTTGATTTCCAATCATGGTGAAGGTCAGTCCACTCATAGGCCTCCCCTATTTGATGGGACTAACTACACATATTGGAAAACAAGGATGAGCTTCTATCTTAAGTCTCTAGACTTTGACCTGTGGACTGTCGTCACTGACGGTTACAAAAAGCCCGCCAGGATAGTTGTCGATGGTGACCTCATTGAGAAACCACACGACAAATATTCTGTCGAGGAGAAGAAACAGGCAAGTCTAGATGCTAGGGCTATTAATGCTTTATTCTGTGCTATAGACAGGAACGAGTTTAACAGGATCTCTACATGCACCACTGCTCATGAAGTATGGAGACTTCTGGAAGTGACGCATGAAGGAACCACTCAAGTCAAGGAATCTAAGATAAGCCGTCTCACTCAAGAGTACGAAGCCTTCAAGATGAAGCCAAATGAGACGATCACTCAAATGTTTACAAGATTCCTCGACATCATCAACCCGTTATCCTCGCTTGGTAAGCAGTACTCAAACCATGAGAAGATCCGCAAGCTACTCAGAGGGCTACCAAAGATTTGGAACCCTAAGGTGACAGCCATCATAGAAGGAAATGATCTCACAAGTATGTCTATGGAGACTTTGATGGGCAAGCTCATGACTCACGAGCTTGACCTCAAGGACTTCGAAGAGCCTGCTCCGAAGATCAGGGAGATCGCACTCAAAGTTCATCGACGAAAGATTGATCACGATGAGACTGAAGACGATATCTCAGATGATGAAGACCAAGCTCTCATGGTACGTAACTTCAAGAAATTCCTTCGCTTCAATCAAAGAAAGAAGGAACCACAAGAAGACGATGAAGAAGAACCAATCTGCTATGGTTGCAAAAAGACTGGACACGTCAGAAGAGACTGTCCGCTCTTAAAGAAAAGCAACCGGTATGAAAAGCCCTACAAGAAGAACTCATCAAAAAGGTATGCCAACACAAGCATTTGGCATGAAAGTGAAGCAAGTGACTCCGAGGAAGAAAAGAACTCTCCTCAAGACAAAGCAAATGTGTGCCTCATGGCAAATTCCACCAAGGTATCAAACGAAACTTTAGATGACTTCTCTTTTGATGAACTTGGCGATGCTTTCACCGATTTACTTGATGATCACAAAAAGGTTATCGGTAAATATAAACATGCCAAGGACAAAATCAAAAATCTAGAAGATGAGATACAAAGAATTTCTTTACTTCTTGATAATGTTAGAAACACATCACCCACTAATGACACTGATGAAGTATCCAAGCTTAAATTAAGCTTACATGATGCTGAAGCACGTATTGAGCAACAAACTCAAGAAATCACTACTCTCAACACATTGCTTGCTGAAGAAAAGAGTAGACACAAGATTTCCATGACTAAGATTTATGGCTTAAATATTAAGGTTGATGAACTGCAAGCTGTTTCTAAAAGATTAGAAACCAAATTGGGTAAACAGGTTGTTCAACCTCAAACCCAATCACATGGGCACAACACCACTCATGCTAGTCAACCACGTCATTCTCATGCAGCACATAACCATGCATTTATATACACAAACTTTCACAAACCACGTGCACGTAAGAATATTCCTCATACTCATTATACTGCACAAAGACACAACCAATATCACTCTACACATAGACAAAGTCATCATACCATACCACATCAACATGCCATGCCACGTAGACAAAATCATCATGTTATGCCACATAAGCAAAATCATCATATCATGCCACAGCATCACACTATGCCATATAGACAATCTCAGTATGCCACTCCTCACAGTCAATATCATCATGCTATGCCACACAGACATCATCATCATGCCACTCACTCTATGCATAGTCCTCATTACCATGCTAACTCTCCATATCATCCTCATCCTGTTGCTTATAGATATCATTCTCATGCTCCCAGTATAAATAAAAATGCTATCTGTACTTACTGTGGAATACATGGACACATCTCACCACAGTGTAGAGTTAGAAGATTGGTAGACAAGAAAATATATGCTTGGTTTCCAAAAACTAACTTTTCAGGACCCTCAAGAAAATGGGTACCAAAGGTCACATCTACTCTTGATGTAGGTGGACCTTCCCTCCTCAACTGAGAGTAAGTGGATTCTCGATAGTGGATGCTCGCGACATATGACGGGAGACGCAAATCTTTTTGCATCACTATCGATGAAAAGAGAAGGATACGTATCCTTCGGTAACAATCTCAAAGGGCACATTATAGGTAACGGTATCATTGGACATCCTCCTTCTCCTGTTATAAAGGATGTCTGCCTAGTGACCAAGTTAAAGCATAACCTGCTCAGCATTAGCCATCTTGCTGATCATGGATATGATATTAACTTTGGACAAAACTGTTGCTATATCTATGATAGGTCAACAGGAGACATTGCTTTTGAAAGGAAAAGAGAGGACAATATCTATATTTTCTATCTCTCTATAAATACTAACCATGCAGGTAGATGTTTATATGCCCACAAAGACGAACGACTACTTTGGCACCAGCGTCTCGGTCATGCCAACATGGATGCTATATCCAGGCTTTCTACCAAGAAGCTAGTGAAAGGATTGCCTGACATCACATTCAAAAAGGTCACGGTATGTGCCGAATGTGAACTAAACAAGGCAACTAAATCCTCATTTCATTCCATCAACTCTGTAAGTACTACTAGACCCTTGCAATTATTTCATATGGATTTATTTGGTCCTAGTAGAATAGCTAGCCTTGGTGGCAAACTTTATGCTTTTGTTATTGTTGATGATTTTTCGAGATTTACTTGGGTTTTCTTTCTCGCTAATAAGAGCGACGCTATCTCTGTTTTCAAAGTTTTTGTAAATAAAGTTCAAAACGAAAAAGGCTACATGATTACTCGAATCCGAAGTGATCATGGAGGCGAATTCGTAAATTCAGATTTTGAAAGTTTTTGTAATGCAAATGGTTTTGATCATGAATTTTCTTGTCCTAGAACTTCTCAACAAAATGGTGTTGTGGAGCGGAAGAATAGGACTCTTGGCGATATGGCTAGAGTCATGTTGAATAAATTTTCTCTTCCGAAATACTTTTGGGCAGAAGCTGTTAGTACAGCATGCCATATTTTGAATAGGGTGCTGATTCGTCCCATTACGAAGAAAACACCCTATGAGCTTTGGTTTGGGAGAACCCCCAATGTTTCTTATTTTAAAGTTTTTGGTTGTAGATGTTTTATCCTTAACACCAAAGACAACTTAGGCAAATTTGATGCCAAAGCTGACGATGGTATCTTTCTTGGTTATGCCGCCAAGAGTAAGGGATATAGAGTTTTCAATAAACGCTCACTTATTGTGGAAGAGTCAACAAATGTGACTTTTGATGAAGACAACAGTGCAGCAAGTACTCTTGATGATGACGTTGAGCCATCAACTTCTACTCCAATGAATACTTCAACCGAAACTAATTCTCTGGAGGGTTTGCCTAAGAAATTCTCTTTCAAACCTTCTCATCCAGAAAATTTAGTTATAGGAGAAGTTTCACGTGGAGTAACTACTAGATCATCACTAAGAGACTCTGTTGCTAGCACTGCCTTCATTTCACAAGTAGAGCCTAAAAACATTTCTGAAGCCTTTAATGATGAATTTTGGATTTCTGCTATGCAAGAAGAACTCAACCAATTCGAGAGAAGCCAAGTATGGGAACTCGTTCCTAGACCGGTTAATCACTCTATAATTGGTACTAAATGGGTTTTTAGAAACAAAGTAAATGAAGATGGTTCAGTCACACGTAACAAAGCTCGTCTAGTAGCTCAAGGATACAACCAAGAGGAAGGTATCGACTACGATGAGACGTATGCTCCTGTTGCTAGACTAGAATCCATTCGGATGCTTTGTGCTTTTGCTAATTTTCAAAACTTTAAATTATTTCAAATGGATGTGAAAAGTGCTTTTCTAAATGGTTTTATTAAGGAAGAAGTTTATGTGAAACAACCTCCTGGCTTTGAAAATCACAAATTTCCCGACCACGTGTTCAAGCTAAAGAAAGCACTTTATGGCCTCAAGCAAGCCCCCAGAGCTTGGTATGAAAAGCTAAGTAGCTTCTTACTTGAGAAAGGTTTTTCAAAAGGGAAAATTGACACTACACTGTTTATAAAATCTTTTAAAGACACTATTCTGTTGATTCAAATTTATGTTGATGATATTATTTTTGGGTCTACTGATGAAACCCTTTGTCAAGAATTTGCCAAGTGTATGCAGACAGAATTTGAGATGAGCATGATGGGAGAGCTCAACTACTTTCTTGGCCTGCAAGTAAAGCAACTGGCAAATGGAACTTTCATCTGTCAATCGAAGTATACCAAGGACATGCTGAAGAAGTTCGACCTTGACAACGTCAAACCAATTAGCACGCCAATGGCTACTTCAACCAAACTCGAACCAGATGAGAGCGGCAAACCCGTTGATCAACGTAAGTATCGAGGTATGATAGGTAGCTTACTTTATTTAACTGCTAGTCGCCCCGATATCATGTTTAGTGTTTGCCTATGTGCTAGATATCAAGCAAATCCTAAGGAATCTCACATGACCGCGGTTAAGCGTATCTTTCGATACCTTAAGGGTACGGTTACAGTGGGCCTATGGTATCCTAAGTCAACATCATTTGACCTCATCGGTTACTCTGATGCTGACTTTGCTGGATGCAAGGTCGACCGTAAAAGTACGAGCGGCACGTGTCATTTGTTAGGAAAGGCTTTAGTCTCATGGTTTAGCAAGAAGCAGAACTCTGTCGCACTATCCACAACAGAAGCTGAATACATAGCAGCTGGGCGTTGTTGTGCATAGATTCTGTGGATGAAGCAAACCCTTGAAGACTATAAGTTATCTTTCATGCATATTCCTATATTCTGTGACAATACTAGTGCCATCAATTTGACTAAGAACCCTGTATGCCACTCACGCACTAAACACATTGAGATCAGACACCACTTTTTGCGTGATCATCAGCAAAATGGCACGATTAACTTAGAATTTATTGACACTGATCATCAGCTGGCAGATTTCTTTACTAAGCCACTATCCGAAGAGCGTTTCAATTTTCTTTGTCGTGAACTTGGAATCTTAGATGAAGCAGTCATAAATTGAAACTCACCTGCGTAAATATCGAGTATATTGTGATTCTTTTACGAAGAATTTGGTATGGGTACAAGCCGAAAGGGTCCTTCTGACAACAAGGCGTAAAAGCCTAAGCGACACGGTGCACTAGTCCTCAGGACTACCGCTAGCTGGGATCCGGCCCCTGCAGCTAACCCATGGCAAATTTGGACTATTGAACCACAATATATATCCTTATTTATTATATGGCTCGTTTCGATTTAATATTGCCTAATTGATATTTTCTAAAAAGTTCATTCTGTTTTCTGTGTACCTCTCCTTCTCTATCTATTCTATTCTCTTTGGTGTCCTCAACTTTCTTTTGTTTAACTCTTATATCTTTGTTATCATTTCTTGTTATTCTTCAACTTTTGTTTTCATTTTAGCCTTTGCTCTGTTCTGGACCAATGATCCAGAACTCGGGCCGAACTCTGCTCCTATCAGAGTTCGGGCCGAGTTCGGTCCCTTGGTTCCAGGGTCGGGATCTGGCTCTGCCGTTGGATCTATTCTAATCCAATGGTCAATATTTCACCCGACCAAAGACAAAGCCCTACTTTATGTCGGGATTCCTTCTCTTTCCTCCCATATTTCCTTCTTCTCCACCTCTTCCATCTTCTTCCTTCCAAACCCTAACCCTAGTTCTTGATCTAGAGGGCTCTATTTCTTCTCAAAATCAAGGGAAAGGGGTTTTTCAACGTTCTCTTCAACTGTTTGACATTATTTTCAGGTATAACTCTCTATTTCTCTCCTTTTCAAGATATCCAATTTCTTGTAAATGGCTCCACGCTTGCCCAATCGCGGGAAGAGGATCCGAACCGAGGGTGCTTCCTCTTCGAATCCTCCTCCTCCGATTGAACAAGTAGTTGAACAACACCCCATTCATCCGTTGTTCAATCCGCCGAGTCCCGATGACCCTAACACATACGACGACCGTCTATTTGTATCGCTAGACGCCTCTAATGAATGGTTTAGCAATTTTAGGACTCGTCCGGTGTTTGGGGGCCATCCCATCAATTTTACAATATTTTCTCAATATGAGTCTTTATTCCATAATCTTTGTTTGGATGCTTTAGTTGCTTCAAATTCTGTCATCTTCCGTAGTGCAATCCAAATGTTCTATTGCAATTTAACTTTTGATGCAACACACATCTATTCCCGGGTTGCCGGTATTGACATCGCCTTCAATGATTCTGAGTTGGGGGATTTTCTTGATCTTGTTAATCTTGATACTTGGAATAAACTTGTGGAAGCACGTCAATTTCAATTTGTTGGCGATACTTCTCTTGAAGGATTCAAGGAGGAATTATGTGCTCCTAACATAAGTCCTCGCAAACTTATGGCCAAGCATCTCAACCCCTACTTCTATGAGCTTCACCGAATGGTTTTTAACACCATCTTACCCAAGGCTGGCTCAACAGATGAAGTCACTTATCTTGAGATCTCCGCCTTATATCATCTCCACTATCGTATTCCATTCAACTTTCCACGGACTATGATGGATTGGATAATCAACTGTCGGAAGAAACCAAGAGCTTTGGTTTATCCTCTCTATCTTCCTTTCGTTTTTCGTGCCTTCATCATTCCTATCCATGATTGTCCGTTCCTGTCTGCACCTGCCTTTCTATCCAAAGCACGACGCCTTCAGCCTGTCGCTGCTTCTGAGTCATCTGAGCATTCTGCTGATGAGGAGCCTGACGCCCCTCCTTTTGGTCAGGATGCACCACCTCCACCTGCCACTCTTGAGTCCATTCAGACCATGCTCCGGGATCGTTTTACTCTTGAGGACGATCGCTGGACACAGCTAGACTATCGTACCACTCTGCAGATGAGTGCTCTCGGCAACTCTCTGCATGATATCCGGTACTCTCTGTCTCAGCATTTGCACATTCCCATGGAGAGGGATCCAGCGCGCGCGGGTTATCGCATTGATGATCCGTGGGTTATGCGTTACATGGATCCGGATGATGCTTTTGTGGACCCTCGTCGCTCCTTCCATGGTCCATCAGATGTTCCAGGACCATCTCGTGCTCCATGATGGAGATTGGCTACTATCTGCTGCTGCTGCTACTGATGATGATCTTAGTTACTTTTGATTTCAGTTATTTAGTTTATTATGGATTTATGTAGCTGGTTTTATGTACTCTGTTTATGGTTGGCCACTTGGTTTGGTGGATGACATTATCTGTCTTTATTATCATTCTATGTCAGTGACTTATTTTGCTTAGTATTTTACTGTTTCTTCTCTGCTTGGTGTGGTTGCATTAATATTCATTGCTTCTTTATATTGCTAACTGCCAAAAGGGGGAGAAATAATGTATATTTTTATTGTTTTGCTTTTGGGAGATATTAGATATCATACTGGTTCTATGCATTCGTATATCTGTGTATATCTGTACTTCTTGCTCTGGAAAATATTATCTATCAGATCACAGGTACTATGCATTTTGTAAGGGGGAGAGCTATAGCTTCTAGCTCGACACCGTCCATGGTTTACGGGGGAGCTATTTTCTCTTAGCTCAGGCATCGTGTATGGGGGAGCTATGGAACTATGTTACAATCAACTGTGTCCAGGTATGAATATTGAAATATACATATATTATTTTGTCAATTATCAATATGGGGGAGATTGTTGACACAAAGTCACAGTCAACCAAATATTGACTACATTGACCAAATAATATTTGTATTAATTCAATACGACACACGACGACTGCATTCAGTTCAAGACAGATGACAGCTCAGTCTCCGGCTCTCAGTGTGTTCTGGAGTCTGTATTTTATGATTTCATTTGAGTCTAGATTTATGTACTCTGAGTCTTGCTGAGCTCTTGGAACTTAGTCTATAACCTACCCAAAATCCCAAGCTCCACTGAACCAAAAACTGCCCACTGGTCCCCTTAGAACCACTCTGTGCTCTGGAGACAGAGTTCGGGCCGAACTCTGCCTCCACACAGAGTTCGGGCCGAACTCTGTCCCCTAGAAATCAGGAACCCTAATTTTAGGGTTAGCTGGTTGCTAGCTGTCCAACGGCCAAATTTTTGAATTTCCCTACCCGAATTCTGGCCGAATTCTGCCTCTAAAAACACTATAAATAGGGCATGAATTCTCTCATTTCAATTCACTCAATCTTCTCTTCTCTTCTCTCCTACAAGCTCTATAAGCCATACCCTTCCCATCTACTAGCCACAAGCCTCCTAAGTCTCGAGTGCTCAGCATCTCTCAGTTAGGATTCTTGTGCAAGAGTGAAGAAATCGCTTGGACAATTCCAAGCAATCGCCACTGCGATTCTCTGTAAGAAGTTGACGTGCTCTTCTGAAGTAAAGGCACGGGTTGTAAGCTACTATTTCACAAATAGTGGATTTAATCCTGAGCTAGAGTTCTCAGGCCTGGACTAGTCCTCCACGAGGGAAACCAGGTTAAAATTGCTGTGTTTGCGTATGCTCTCTTATCTTTCATTTACATTCCGCATTTTACTCTGATTATTCATTGTTCGTGAAAGAGTAATTTTTTAATTGGTCATTATATATATATATACTCTATTCACCCCCCCTCTAGAGTTGCCATACTGTTCTTCAACGCTGATCGAAGAGATCCAGTGACAGGAAGGTGGCCACACAGCGGCCGAGGTCGGATCTGGAAAGGGAGTATTCTCCGGCGTCGGGCATGGCGGCTAGGTTAGGGTTCTTATTTTTCTTTATTCTTTTCCCTTTTTGCTCGGTGGTAGTTTTGGGGAAACGGTTGGCCTCCGGCCTATGGCCGCGGTGGAGGTGATGATGATGGTGGTGGTGGTGGTGTTGACCGGCCTTGTAGTGGTCGGTATGGTTGTGGTAGGGGTATTGTGTGACACAGTCTCGATAAAGGAGAATGGCGGAGGGCTCTGGGAACGGTGGTGGGGAACGAGGTGTGATGGCGGTTGAGATTGGTGGTGAGTCGGTCGGGACGACGTGGACGGTCGGTGATTGGTACCGTGATAGGGGACGCGACACGGTGGTCAGCCAAGGAGCTGGGACAAAACTTGGTGTTAGAAATTTGGATGTGTCGAGTCTTGTGTCCTGCGTGACACGAAATCTAGGAAATACGTTCGGGGTTGTCGGACGTGAGATGGGTGAATGTATCTCTAATAACAATAGAAATAGTGGAAGAGACGGAGACACTGACACGATGCACAGCACATTTTTGGTTGTAGAATTTGTGGAAGAATAATGAAAAGTTGGAAGAGTACCTGCCTATTTATATGATGTGGGAATTCCCAATTTGATAAGATTTAGGAGTAGCTTAAAACCCAAAATAGATAATTCGCAATTTAATTTAAAAATCAATCAAATTCAAATCCAAACACAAATCCAATTAAATCTAATTAAATTCTTGGTTTAAAATCAATGGGATAAATCAAATTTCAAATATTAACTATTTAAATAAATCCATAGATTCAAATCAAGATTTAAATCTCTACAAAAATTTTGAAATATATTTTCCAAAATACTAATAATAATAATTTCAAAAATTACATTAATATTTAAAATAAACCAATAAATAATTACAAATATATATGTATGCACAAATAATTTTTTCATAATTATGTTTTTCTAGTATACAATAAAAATATTAATTATTTTTAATAATTGCATAAATGAAGGCTTTTAGTAAATAAAATAACAACTTGGTAATGATAGTAAAATAATTATTGCATATATTGTTTTGAAACTATAAAATAATAAATAAAATATTTTTCTAAAATATGTACGCTCGCACATATTCGCACTCGTCGAGCAAAAATAAAATTTCGTGCGCAACGTAAAATACGATTACGCGACGTAAAATACAAAATTTTAAATCCGTACAATTATTAATAAAAAAAATATATATAGTAGAAATTTAGGGGTTTTACAGGTTTTAGATCCTAAGTGAAGCCTCCTTTGTGGCACTTGCTATTTCTGGGGTCTGACCCAGCTGGTTTTGTATGGCCAGATATCGGAGCAGCTCCAGAGGATCTACCTTCCTTCCAGCCAGATGGTGACCATCAGGCGTAACCCTAGCAACGAGTGGGTTTCTTTTATTCTCCCACTTTATTGTAAAATTATTCTTTTGAGGCGTTTAGCCGACGAGTACGTGTTTAGCTCGTATTGCACCTTATTTACTGTCTGCCTACGGGCTGTAACATGATTGACAAATCCTAAGGTTGATCATGTATGACTGAAACTCTCGCTAGTCTTGACATTTTGTACGACTAGCTTCATGATCATCCAAGTATGTAATGTATGGGATGCCTTACTATTATATATTTGGTGTTCTGACATCTTGTAAACTGTTATTGCTTGCTTGAGATTGAGACAATAGGCTTGTTCATGACCATAGGAGACTGATGGCTTGTAGTTAAACCCTTATGTATCTAGACAGCCATGACCGTATAGCGAGGTGGGTTGCACTTCAATATACGTAGCTGGCTATGTTCGCCCCCGCTCTCCAGTATTCTGGTTCTGGGGCGTTACATTTATGCTGATTGTGGGATGATCTAAAATATCAAACTCTATTTTTGAGTATTAGTATTTTAGTCCCACATCGGATAGGAGAAGAAGTGAAGTCTCACTCCACTCTATAAATAGAGCCCTTTGGCCTCCTTTGGAAGATGCACCAAGAAGAGAGTTAAGGGAGTTTGTAAAGTCCAGAAAGTCCGTTCAAGTCTCAAATATTGACTTACGAGCGTTCCAGAAGTTCTTCGTAAACTTGCTGGTTCCTGGAAGCAGATCGTGTTGGGGCAAATCTTGCTTTGAGTAACGGTGATCTTAATCACCCCAGCAAGAACCTTTTCTCTTCTTCTTTCTTCTTTTTTCTCCTTCATCTGAGTTGTAACTCAGTTCTGTCCGTCTGCAACTGCGATTGCAAGGAAGAACGTGAGATTTATTTTCTGAACTCAGTTCTGTCTGTCAACAACTGCGATTGCAAGAAAGAACGTGAGATTTACTTTATGATTATTGTTGCTTTTGTAATCAGATTCATATTATAGTGTTCCTCTTGGATCTCGAGAATAATCAGAAGGTGAACGTTTATTGAACCTCTGATCTCGACATCGAGTCTACCATCTTTGGTTAAGTCTCGGGACTAACAATCTCAAAGCAAGATCCTTATAGATGGAGAACTCTCGTGCTTCTCTCATCGATACCAGCTTTAACAAGTTGGAGAAATTCGACGGAGAACATTTCTAAATCTGGAAGAGGAAGGTCACCCTTAATCTTCAACTCGTGGACGTAGATCATGTATTGATTGAGGATGAACCGACGATTCCAGAAGGAGGAACTGCCGATGCAATTGCTGCTGCACTCGTCAAGCAGAACAAATGGAAGAGAGAAAACAGCATATGTAAACTGCTGATTCTCAATTCTATGGAAGACTCTCTGGCAGAGTCATATTCCAAGAAGGTGAAGGCCAAAGAGATCTGGGATTCTTTGGGTAAGCTATATGAAGATGATGAGAACAGGTCCAAAATCTTCATCGTCGAGAAGTACCACAAGTGGCTCTTCGAAGACGAGATAACGATGCTACCTCAAGTAAAGAAATTCCTGAAGTTGCGCCAGATATTAGATGACGAGAAGATGTCCCTCGTCGACAAGTTTGTCGTTGGAGGGATAGTCTCGAAACTTCCTGCTGGTTGGAGCAACTTCTATGCTAGAATGCATCGGAAGAAGCTGAACATTAGCTTGGAAGATCTTCTACAAGATATCTACATTGAGGACGAAATGCGATCTCAACAGAAGATGGACTCTCTGTCCAAACAACTGGCTAAGGCCAACTTGGTGCAGACAAGAGAGTTCAAAGGGAAGTAGGTGGCTTCTCATCATAAGAAGAAGGACTCCACAAATCTGAAAGTGAAGGGTCCTTCGTTCAAGCAACAGAAGTCCAAGTCCCACGTGACTTGCTTCAACTGTGGCAAGAAGGGTCACTATAAGAGTGAATGCAAATCCAAGCCCAAACAAGCTGAGCAAGGTGAGCCTAGCAAGGTTTCTATGGTTTCTAATATAGTTGCTATGATTGCTCAGGTTACAGCTGTGGGAGCTGACTCTGACTGGTGGATAGACACTGGTACGACCTGCCATGTCTGCTCTGGCAAGGAATGGTTCGTCACATACCAGCCAACTTCTGAGAAAGTTATCATAGCGAACCAAGCCCAAGCGAAAGTTCTGGGGATCGGAACTGTGGAGCTGAAACTCACATCCGGGAACACTCTGACGCTTCAAGGTGTGAAGCACATTCCGGTGATTGCGAAGAACTTGATCTCTGGAAGCCTGCTTAGCAACGCAGGCTTGAGGATGTACATCAATGCTGGCCAGATGGTGATGTCCAAGAAGGAAACATACTTCGAAAAAGCTTTTCAAACCGAAGGGATGTTCAAAATTCAGCTTGTAAACCAGTCAAATATAATCAATGCAATCGCTCGTTCTGATTATTCTCTTGAGTTGTGGCATAATAGGCTAGGATATGTTCACTGTAAAAGAATTAACAAAATATCCAGTCTAGGAATTATCTCCAAATATGGGGGTAAGATAGAGAAGTATGAAGTATGTGCTCAGACAAAGATCACAAGGAAACCCTTTCATCGGGTCAATCGAAGCACAGATCTTCTGGAGTTGGTGCACTCCGATATCTATGACTTCAAGCAATTCTCTATAAAAGTCGGGATGAAGTATTTCATAACCTTCATCGATGACTTCTCAAAGTACGCGTTCGTCTACTTGCTCAAGTCTAAAGATGAAGCATTCGAGAAGTTCAAGGAGTTCAAGGCCGAGGCTGAACGGCAAACTGGACAATAACTCAAGAGGCTAAGAAGTGATCGAGGCGGAGAGTATCGGTCTCATGAGTTCACATTGTTCTGCAAAGAACATGAAATCATAAACGAGACTACTGCTCCGTATTTTTCTCAATCTAACGGAGTAGCGGAGAGGAAGAACAGAACATTGATAGAAATGATTAACTCAATGCTGTTAACTGTGGGTCTTCCTAAATGCTACTGGAGAGAAGCTGCATTGACGGCCACTTTTATTCTAAATAGAGTGCCGTATGCAACTTCGGACGTAACTCCTCATGAACTATGGTTCAAAGTCAGACCTAACTTGAATGTCATTCGAGTGTGGGGGTGTCTGGCTTATGTGAAGCTTCCAGATCTGAAGATTCAGAAGCTGGGGACAAAGACTATGAAGACGATCTTCTTGGGGTATGCCGAGAAGAGTAATGCTTGGAGATTTCTTGATATTGAGTCAAATCATATCATCGAATCTCACAATGCTGAATATGTTGAAGACAAGTTTGTAAGGCACAAGAACATTGTTCTAACAGACATTCTGGAAAATGATGAAGGTGCAAAGGTGACTGAGATCTTCAATGAGCCAGTTGTCCAAGATGAAGTTGTTACTGAGGAGACAACGATTGAACCAGCACTCGTTGAGCCGTCGTCGAAGCGAGCGAGGAGGCCGAAGAAGTTCGGAGATGACTTCATCACCTATCATGTGGAAGCAGATCCGCTTACCTATGATGAGGCGATGAAGACCAGAGATATTTTCTGGAAGGAGGCGATAGACAATGAAATTGAATCAATCACCTCCAATAACACTTGGGTGTTGGTTGATCTACCTGAAGGAGCAAAACCTTTCGGATATAAGTGGATCTTCAAGAAGAAGATGAAAGCTGATAGAACCATTGATAAGTTCAAGGCCAGGCTAGTGGCAAAGAAGTTTTCTCAGAAGCAGGGGATCAACTACTTTGACACGTATGCTCCAGTAGCCCGGATGACCACCATCAGAATGTTGATTGCTCTCGCAGCGATACATAAGATGGTGATACATCAGATGGATGTGAAAACGGCATTCCTGAATGGCGAGCTGACCGAAGAGATCTACATGCAACAACCAGAAGGGTTTGTCGTCAAAGGTCTTGAAGACAAAGTTTACAAGTTGGTAAAATCTCTGTACGGTTTAAAGCAAGCTCCCAAAATGTGGCATGAGAAGTTTGACAAAGTCATAAGGTTAAATGGTTACAGGGTCAGTAAAACAGACAAGTGTGTCTATACGAAGTTTGCTGACGGAAGAGGAGTCATCGTTTGTCTATACGTGGACGACATGCTAATCCTAGGTATGGATATAAGCTGTATCACAGAGACAAAGAAGTTACTCTCGACGAAGTTCAGTATGAAGGACTTGGTGGATGCTGATGTTATCTTGGGACTCAAGATCATCCGGACAGACACTGGACTAGCACTGTCACAGTTCATTATGTTGAGAAGATGATCATTCGTTACGGGTATCAGGATCTCCCAGGGATCGATACACCGTACAAGTGTGATCTGAAGCTGAAGCCTAATTCAGGGGAAAGCGTTAGGCAGCTGGAGTATACAAGCGTAATCGGAAGTTTGATGTATGCTACTACTGCCACAAGGCCTGACATAGCTTTCGCTATGGGAATGTTGAATCGTTTCACGAGCAACCCAGGCATTGAGCAATGGAAAGCTGTGAAACGGGTTATGAGATATCTTAAGAACACTTAGACATATGCACTACACTACAGCGGAGATCCGCCGGTAGTGGAAGGCTTCAGTGATGCCAGCTGGTGCTCAGAAGTGGAGAGCGAGAGGTTCACAAGTGGATACATTTTCACAATGGGTGGAGCTGCTATATCGTAGAAATCGAAGAAGCAGACTATGCTCTCGCGGTCATCCATGAAATCTGAGTTCTTTGTACTTGATACCGCAGCGGAGGAAGCAAAATAGCTTCGGGAGCTCATGTATGATCTTCCAGTAGTTGGGGCACAAATACCGGGGATACCGATATACTGCGACAACCAGGCGACTGCGACGGTGGCATCAAATGACCTCTTCAACGAAAAGAAGAGGACTGTGTGGTTGAAGCACAGGACAATACACGATCTCATCAAGAGGGGTGTTATTGCAGTGATTGATGTTCGGAGTCAGGAGAACCTGACGGATCCGTTCACCAAGGGCCTCAAGCGCCAGCTGGTCGATGACACAGCTTGTAAAATGGGCTTGAAGGCATTTTGATATTGTGTTATTACAATCCTACCATAAAGTTTTATGCTATTAGTTCAAAGAAAAATCTACTAGGCATCTAGCTTTTGGTTCAAAGGAGGACTATTAACCAGAAGAATATCATGAACGGTGGGTACTTGTCCTCTGTGACATGGAGAGGTTACAGACCTACAACCACTGTTGTCTACTGTTGTTTTCTGCGAAAAACGGATCCTGTGGGAAGGTTGGCTTAAATGCCTTAATGAGTTCTCAGGCAGAGTGAATGCCTGGAGTGCTTTACAGGAAGCACGGTAGCGCAGCACTACAAGGAGTGTAACTCCATGCTATAGTGGGGTGACTCCACCATAAGGTTCCCAGGTAGGGGTAATACCTCGGCTTTACAAGCCAAGTCATAGCGGAGTAGCACCGCAAATAGGCAGGTAGCCTAATGTTGTATGATATTCGTAATAAAGAGAGGTAGACAGCACTACAAAGAGGACGATGTCCTCATGTTACAGTGGCATGACACCACGAAGAGGTACCAGGTAGGATAAAGCCTCGGCTTCGTGAGCCATGTCATAGCGGTATAACACCGCACGGAAGCGCAAGGCTTCATGCTGGGTAGTTTGGCACTACAAAGAGGCTTGTGACCTCATGCTATAGTAGTATGACACTACGATGAGGTACCCAGGTGGGGTAAAGCCTCGGCTTTAAGCCATGTCATAGCGGCGTAGCACCGCAAAGAAGCGCAATACTTTATGCCATGACTCTTTATAAAGAACTCACCTATTGTGTATGGACAGAGATATCAGGCCGTCTCTTGAGGGTAAACTTGTAGACGCCCAAAAACTATACACTGAAACCAGGCTGGCACAAGGTCTTTAATGTGCAGCCAGAAGCACAGTTGATGTCATTATGTGAGTAGGAAGAATTGCAGTTATGGTGCAGAATTCAAGACTTAGTCCATTCTTGTATCATGCTGTTATTTAACCTATACGGAAAGATTCAAGTCGTAGCGATATCTCTCCTAATGCATGATGGGCAATCACTGTGGGGAACGCTCAACCCATATATTGAGATATGTGGGAGATTGTTGGTGTTTTTGCCTTTGGACTAGGAAAGATAGCCCCACATCGGCTATACCAAATGGTGAGTATCTCAATATAATGCATTGCTTGTGTTGAGGTGTGCACATGAGGTGTAGTGGGGCACAAGTGTGTGCCATGTGGAAGTATTTTCCTAGAAGGAAAAATGATTAATTCCAACAAGGATGCAAGTTGATTTTTGTTGTGCAGACTCGGACTCGGACACAGACTCCAGGATGTCTCGTGCATGCACGGGAGTGTTCGGGGGGTAGGCGTGGACTGGCACACTTCTATGATGATTGTGGGATGATCTAAAATATCAAACTCTATTTTTGAGTATTATTATTTTAGTCCCACATCGGATAGGAGAAGAGGTGAAGTCTCACTCCACTCTATAAATAGAGCCCCTTGGCCTCCTTTGGAAGATGCACCAAGAAGAGAGTTAAGGGAGTCTGTAAAGTCCAGGAAGCCCGTTCAAGTCTCAAATATTGACTTACGAGCGTTTCAGAAGTTCTTCGTGAACTTGCTGGTTCCTGGAAGCAGATCGTGTTGGGGCGAATCTTGCTTTGAGCAACGGTGATCTTAATCACCCCAGCAAGAACCTTTCCTCTTCTTCTTTCTTCTTTCTTCTCCTTCATCTGAGTTGTAACTCAGTTCTGTCCGTCTGCAACTGCGATTGTAAGGAAGAACGTGAAATTTATTTTCTGAACTCAGTTCTGTCCGTCAGCAACTGCGATTGCGAGAAAGAACGTGAGATTTACTTTCTGATTATTGTTGCTTTTGTAATCAGATTCATATTATAGTGTTCCTCTTGGATCTCGAGAATAATCAGAAGGTGAACGTTTGTTGAACCTCTGATCTCGACATCGAGTCTACCATCTTTGGTCAAGCCCCGGGACTAACACAAGGATCAAGCTTTCTACTTACGTGGGCAGACGTGTACAGTCGTAAACCCACAATTTCTTCCATGATCATTTCGTAGTTTGTGCAGTCACAACCGCACAAACCATGTGGCATCCCCACCTTCTTTTGAGAGAACGTGCATCACTTTGTGTGTAAGAAGCAGGTCACTTTCATACTTGGTGTAGAACCCTACTATTTTAAATAACTTAAAATAGTTAATTGTATACAAATAATAAATAAAATTAATATATTAAAATAAGTATATGTGAGAGAGAGAGAGAGTATAGTTGTATATAAATATAATTGTTAATAAATAACTAAATAAATATTAGAATTTAATTTAATAGAAGAAAAAAATGTTAAGAAGAAAAAGTTTTAGATAAAAGAAAATAAGTGAAAAAGAAAAAGAAAAAAAATATAATAAGAAAAATATAAAGAGTTTGAAAAAAATTCTAATCAATGAACAATGTTACTACTGTTTATTCTCCTTCATCCCAAGTTGCTTGTTTGAGGAAACAGAGCTTGGCTCTTTGAGGAAATCTTTTGATTAGATTTTATCAAATCTTCTCAACTTCTCTTCCAATCTAATCCAAATTGATTCTCGGCCTATTAAGCCCTTAAAATCCTGATTTAAATAGCCTTCGACCACGGCTTATAAATATCCTAGAGATCCGAATCTCGAAAGATTTATCACCCAGTAAAAACCTTGATGTTAACTCGCAAGTCTCAAAATCTTCACAGGATATCGACTGTACACAGTCTGTGCTCACAGCATTGAACCGAGTTAAACTTTGATACAGCCGGCTGTATCAAAGTTTTGATACAGCCGGTGTATGACAGGTGGGCCCTCCTATATATATTTGGTTACACGGTTTACGAAAAAATAGGGGGAGCCCACCTGTCATACATCCGGCTGTATCAAAACTTTGATACAGCCGGCTGTATCAAAGTTTTCTCCCATTGAACCGACTTTGCAGTCTGATTTCTTCCTCAACATTCAATCGATGTTTGTCTCGATTTCATAGGTATCTTCACAACCCTACCATCTCCAAAATTTATCAATTAGTTTAATTTAAACTGAAGTAAGACCATAGAAAAAACAAATTGACTCCTAGCAAAAAAAAAAAAAAAAAAAAACAGAATTATGGGAAGAATAGGGAAACCAACTCAAACCCCTCCCTTCGGAAGGCTAAAATTCTTTAAATTAATTAAATCAAATTTAGTTTTTTTTTCTTTGTTTTAGAGCCTGTATAACCAAGATTAAAATAACCTAATTAGTTCAAATTAAATCGAAGAATTTAACAATTAAAAATCTCCTAAAAATTTTCTAATACAGGGTATGTCCCGTCGAACCGGACCTCTATGAATTGAAACAAAATTTCCAAAACGCACATACAGTATCTCCCGACGTGTGGGTTTTGATGAAATTCAAATTGGTCGCGTGTTGGTTAATTCGGTTCAAACCGAACCGAATAACCGAAAACCGAATTGGACCGAAAACCAAATAAGTAAAACCGAAATCAAACCGAATTGGCACATAACCGAATCAAACCGAACCAAATTAAATTGCTGCAATTTTTGGTTTATTCGATTTATTCGGTTTTTCGGTTTATTTGCACTTTTTTTAATATATATATATATATATATATATATATATATATATATATATATATATATATATATATATATATATTCAGTTTTCGGTTTTGGTCCAAAACTCAAAATCGAAACCGAATAAGAAAATTTAGTAATTTCTAAACCGAAATCAAACCGATTTTTTTTAAACCGAACCAAATTTCTTATTCGATTCGGTTTTTGGTCCAAAACCGAATAATGTTCACCCCTACGTGTGTGCGAGGAATTTGGCCCGTATCTGTCAAAAATTACCGTATCTTGGAGATTTTATGAAAAACCTAATTAGTCGCGTAGCCGGACTATGTACGCCCACGCTCTCTGGTATTTTGGTTTTGGGGCCTGACAATTTCCAACCTATATAAGAACACCCAGAGTGCGACAAACGTCATCTATGTGTCGGAAAAGCTCAACGAGTCTACGACGACGATGGCAGCTTGATTTGAACACATATCAAGCTCAGAACAAAGTCGTATCAGTACCGGGAGTACAATGACGATATTTCGTCCATGTTATACCATCGGAAGATGGTAATACATGATTTTGTTCTTAGAACAAGGGGGCTACATTTTGTGCCCATGTATATTATCGATATGCTAGGTCGGTATGCCAGGTTAGGGGCTGAAAGGCCAATTTAGTTATTCATCTAACACCGTTGGATCTAAATCAATAGTCTAGGTTATTTCAGAACTAGGGTAGTTTAATAGGAGTTTTCTAACCCTAATCCCTATGAATAGCAATCTAAGGAGAGTTTTATCAAATGTGCAATTCTTTAACCAAGAGAGATTTGGAGGGTTGGGATTGATTTGAAGATAGACTGCTTAGAGGAGTGCTGCATTGGTTCTTCCTCGTTCCCTCGTCTTTGGTAATCTCTTCGTTCTTCTTGTAATATATTTTCATTGTATTTGAAGTATTATAATAGTCTATGTCGGAGTTTGTCAAGGAATCGTACTTTATTTGTTCCATAGTGGAGGCTTTTCGGTTTGGACTACGATCGTCACGTAATTTTTTTTGTCAGAAATTTTCATGTAAAAAATCGACTGTGTTTGCATTGTGCTCACTATGTAGTTTTCTTTTGGAATCGTGTCTGTTTTGTGTCTTCACTTCCGTCCTCGACCGATTTCTTCCAATTTGGGAAACGGTATTTCTGCATTGGTGTCCAACAACACCCTATTTTTAGAATGTTTTATATCTAGATGTGCATCTTCCTCTAATAGATTATGAGTACAAGAGAACAGGTTCTTATTTGATTCGGATGTAACCTAACAATTATTGAAATAGTAAGGTCAGCATTCATTTTTTTCCTTCAAAATCTGTATATTATTTCCCTAGTTTTAATTTTCCATTTATGGGAAATGAAATGAAATAGTCAAACCTTATAATGGAGATAATACTATGTTCCCTTCTTAACCTATTAAAAATACAATTATGTTATTTGGCTCCCAAAATATTTGGGTGATACTATCTCCCATTATGTGGCATCTGACATGGGCAGTTGATATAACAGCTGACATGGCAAATTTTAACCCAAAACATTAATTACCCAAAAATTTTTAATATTAATGTTAATATTAATATTAATGTTAATGTTAATATTAATATTAATATTATATTAATGTTAATGTTAATATTAATTTTAATTTTAATGTTAAGATTAATTTTAATTTTAATATTAATTTTAATGTTAAGGTTAATTTTAATGTTAAGGTTAATCTTAATATTAATTATCATGTTAATTTAATATTAATATTAATTTTAATATTAATTTTAATGTTAAATTTTGCCATGTCAGTTGTTATGTCAGCTGCCATGTCAGATACCACGTAATGGGAGATGGCATCACCCAAATATTTTGGAAGCCAAATAGTATTTTTGTTAAAAATAAGAATAATGTTATTTGTCCCTCCAAATTGTCTCTCCAAAATATTCCTCCTTACGTGCAGCTGACGTGACATGTTGATATGGCAGCTGACATGTCAAATTTTAAAAATTAAAATTAACATTAACATTAAAATTAAAATTAACATTAACCTTAAAATTAAAATTAAAATTAAAGTTAACATTAACAATAATATTAATATTAACATTAACATCAACATTAACATTAACAATAATATTAATATTAATATTGACATTAACATGAAAAAAAATGGACAATTAATTTTTTGGGTTAAAATTTGTCACGTCATATGACACATAATATTATTTAACATGCCACGTTAGCTGCCACATAAGGAGTGATGGTTTGGAGGAACAATTTGGAAGTACGAATAACTAGACCAAAGGTGTATATACTTTTATCAAGGTATCAAGGTATATACGTTCATTCATTCATGAGGCTAAGAATTTATCAAGGTATATATACGTGTGTCAATGTGTATATACGTTTGTCCCTCCAATACTGCATCTGCATGCAACAGCGTAGTTGATGGCATAAACATTCATTCATGAGGCTAAGAATTTATCAAGGTACATACGTTCATATACCTTCTTTGCCAATGAGTTCGCTCGTTCTTTGCCAATTTTGAGTTGGCGTAAGGTAGCTGCATCCTGCACAAAGCCATGACCAATATTAGTAAGAGAATTGTACAATTTGTTTCTATAAAGAATTATAATTATACTCCACCGAAAAGTGAGAAGAATATATATATATATAAAAGAATATATATATGAAGATGTGCTCAAGCCGATCAATCTCCATATTATAATGTGTAAAAAAATCCTAAAGTTAATAGGCCAAGAAAATGTGAAACACATGCACCACAGTGACTATAAATCATACTATTATCACACCTTAGAAGCATCAGAAATATGGGCGGAAAGTATCCTAAAACTTATCATCGGCCTTGCAGGTGTCCAACACAAAGAACTAAAATTTTCAAAGACCACAATATAGAGCCAACGCAAGAGTATTATGTAACCAATATTCAATAATGAAGGCCCAAACCTTAAATCCACTTTTTTTTGGGCAAAAGTTGAGGATGGCAATGCACTTGTATTTCATAAAATTTTAAAATCGGAATATGAATTATGAAAATTTTCAAGAATTAGGCGTTGGCCGCAATATATACTATATATTTCATATAATTTCTAGAACCTGTATATGACTTAAGTAAAATTTCAAATTTTAGAACTGTCAGGACTCACTCAGACCATCCTTGGAGGTTGCAGGTGGAAGAGCCTCCCAAATAATTAACATGGTTGAATTAGGCTTTTAATGGTTTATGTGAATTTTTGTTTTTTTACGATGTTTTGTTTTTAGATTTTGCAATCTTGATACATAAATATGTGATATAGTGTATGGATTATATTCTTTCAAACTAATTTACTTGTCAATGAGTTGTAACCGACACACATGTTGGAACTAGTTTTGTGATAATATAAGGAAGGTTATATGTGTATGATGGATCCTAAATTTAGGCTGTCTAAGGAAGGTTGTATCCTACATATATTCTGATATTTAAGATACGAAACATACATATCCATCTAAGTATATATGTACCTAGAGTTTATAGAGTGAGTATCTTAGAAGTATATAAGATATTTAGGAATTGGGTAATTGTCAAGGTAAGTTTGGAGTTTATATGAAAGTATCTAGAGTTTATAGAGTATCCTATAAGATATAGTATGATGTCAAGTGTAGGTATGATTCATATAGTGTCAAGACATGAGTCAAGATACTAGGTATGTAGGTAAGTGCTAGCTAGGTATCACTAAGTATTTCATGGTAAGTGCTAGCTTGGACACTCGAGGTCAAGTTTTTCTTGTGGGCTCACGTGGAACACATGACGACAGAGATATTATTATCTCTTATGTTAAGTGTCCATGTTAGTCTGAAATCAATTGTCCATATGAGTCATTCTCTGAAAACTAAATTTACTTATGCAAGCATTTTGAGATTACTAGAGTTATACCAAAAAAGATGAAAAACTTAGCCTTTTATAGAATTTTTCGAAAATCTAGTATAACTCTAGCAGTCTCAAAAGGCTTGTCGAAGTTAATTTTATTTTCAGAGAATGGCTCACAAAGAACACGTGACAACACCCAGATGTCAAGTATGTCGGTACCAAGTGTCAAGTATGTTGGTACATTGATGAACATCTGTATCCATCTATGCATCCATTTGTATAATATACTCGAATAATGTGGATCCATCTTTGCAGAATTATCTTCAAATGGATATGAATTACTATCCGTAGAATCATTTGTGGATATACAATCGTTATCCTGATGACATATGCGGTATGCTGGATGAATCTATAAATGGGGTAGAGCAGTTCCTGCAGTTCGTCAAGGCGTTAACATATCATTTGTATTCGAGGGGTTTTATACCGAATTACTATCAGTGGACCTCACACAAAGAACTTATGCATTTAGCATTAGAGTCGGAGCCTTATGTGGAGCCATATATGGATGTCTACGACCATGCTGATTACGACGAAGGGTGGGTGAACGTGGTTTTCGACGCTGCGGGACCTAGTTTTGATCCAGACAATCATGATGCGACTAAGGAGGCATCGAATGTCAATGCTGCAAAGTTCATGGAGTTGCTGAAGAATGCAAGGACTTCTTTGTATCCTGGTCATGAGGATCATTCACCGTTGGAGGTGGTTACAAGACTACTGAGCATCAAGTTCGATTTCAACATGTCTCAAGAATGCTACAACCGAATCATCAAGTTGATTATAGAGATCTTACCCAAGCAGTGGACTGCGATGAGTGCTAGATTCGACGATCCAGGTACAAGGAAAGTGTAACACCCAGTTTTTCAAATAAGGATAATTTTGAACTTTTGTAATTATAATCATTTATTTATTGATATTTATATCACATTATAAATTTTGGTGATTTTTAATTAATTTAAAACTGTTTTAAGTCATGACTTATGATTTTGATATGCTGCTAGTGAAATCCTAGAGACTGCATGACCTAGAGACTAACCATGGCCAAGAAGGCCTAGCCATGTGATTAGGATGATTATTTATGACTTTTTAGCCTAGGGGTATTTTGGTCATTTTTGACTTATTTGATGAAAATGAATTTTGGTTGATTATTATAGTGCTAATTATTTTATTAGAGACTAACCTAGTTTTGACCTAACCTAGATGCTAATGATGTTCATGGAGGCTTAGTTAGAGGGTTAGAGACTTAATGGCTAAGTTAGATTAATATCTAGATATTTATGGGTAGATATTTTAGTTAGATATTTGTGTAGAGAACCTACTTTCAATGTGAGCCCTTAGATGAGCTAGAAATTGGTAGAGAAACCTTAGCCACTCATCTAAAATCCTAACCCTAGCCTTTACAACAGCCATCATAGCCTCCTTCCCTTATTTAATCACCTCTCCCAAAATTCTTGCCTCTTTTTTATCTCTACAAAGAACCCTAACCTTGTTTTTCCCCAAACCTTCACCATTTTTTTTATTTCTCCACCAAATTGGACCAAATCAATTGCATCATCATCCCCAACAGTAGAGGATGCTAAGGGAGGCTAGCTAGCAAGGATTCGAAGTAAATCGACCATTGCATTTGAAGAAGAACACCTTCCCTTTCTTATTTTTCATTAAGATTTCCTCTCAATAGGTAAATGCCATAAAACCTATTTAAATTTCAGTTTCTTTCCATAGATGCATTCATTTAGGGTTCCCCTAGGTGTAGCCCAAGTTTGGTAGGAATTCGTGTCCATTTCGTGTCCGTATCGGACACGTATCGATATTTTTAAATAAGTGTTTGGTGAAATGCCACATAGGAATTTATTTTAGTAATTTTCAAAACCAATTACATGTATGTGTAGCCTAACATGTGTATATCATAACCCTAATTGACAGTCAATTTTAGCATTGTTTGGACACTGTTTTAGGACACGGACACGCAGCACGAGACCCTCGTGCACTGTCCTGCTACCCGTGTCCATTTTCTCTGTGGACACAACACGGTTTGACAAGAAATTTTATGGGGAGGTGTGGGCAAACACTGACACAACACACACAAAATTTGAGAAGAAACCATCGAACGGATTGGGAGAAATCCCACTCGTACTGAATTTACACACACGCACACACGCGCACAGACACGTTCTGATATGTGTTCGTATCTAGGACACGGTGACACTTGGACATATATCAGGGTCTTAGACACAACCACCTAGACCTAGGCTACCTAGACAGTTGCCCACGAAACCCCTAGTGGCTTGTATCGTGTCCTAGTGGACACGACATGTCAGCACGAGACTGTGCTGAATACAGTCTCTGACACCAAGTTCGACCAGCATTGGGACACTTTTAGACACTGTTTGCGACATAGTAGGACACTAACAGACCCCCCAGGTTGACACGTGACTCCCCCACCTCCTAACACGATAGTTTGATGAGTTTTTGATTGGATTTTGGGTTCTTATCAGTATGATAACTGATACATGCTGTTGATGGTTTTCAAAATGAGTTTAAGAGTTTAAAATTTGATTTTGGATTTCAAAATGGGTTCACATATTTTTACCTGAGATTAGGTTGTATTTTCAAGTGGTTTTCATGATTAATTGAGTTTAAATGATAATTTCGAACCTGGTTTGGGTTTTGCTTACAAAATGGATTTTTTTTCTTCTGATATTTGGTATATAAGTTGTTTCGAAAATGAGTTTGAAATATTAATACTAATCAGGAATTCGAAAAAGAGTTTCCAAACGATTTTTTCATATGATTCACCTGAGTTCAGTTTGTTTCGATTTTGGTTTTATGATTGTTTAGGTTTTCATGTGATTGTTTCCATTGTTCATGTTCTATTTTTGAATTTCAGTTATAATGTAACTTAATATATATTGTTGTATGTTATATGAGAGTTGAGTTGGTCAATTTTAGTAGCTTGTAGCTCTGCCACATGTTGTTGCTCTGCAGGCAAATAACAGGTCTTGCACTTGGCATGCAACAGTAAGCAATGCATGGCAGAGGTTATGATTTAGTGTTAGAGTATTGTAGTGTATTAGGAATTATTAGTAGCTGAGATGTTAGTAGAGTATATTTATGTATTAAAATGTTAGAGGGTGTTGTAGGATTAATGGCCTTGCTTGGTTTGCATTATATAATAGCCGTATAGCAGCGCAGCAAGCTCCTTGTAATGCTGAGCTCTGTAAAAATTTGCAAGTATGCAGCAGCAGTGCATTAGCAAACTGCAGGGCAATTGGCCATTTGGCCGTGAGTATATTGTATGGTGAGTTAGTTTGTTGTGCTCATATTTGGGCCAATAGGCCATGGGTTTCAAGTGTGTGTGTGTGTGTGTCTTAATGTTTGAGAGAATTGTGTGAATAAGTGCAGGCATTTTAAACATTAGATATGAGGGTGAAACCATGTGTCTGTAAGTTAGTATCATACCCTCTTGCAGGTTTAAGAATATTGGATGTAAAGGTTATGTTGTATATGTTTAGACTATAGGCTAGAGTCTATATATATGTGATATGTAAATATTAGTTGAGTGAAGTTCAGATAGTTGGGGGTTAGATATGAGTGTGAAATAGCTAGGCTTGAGTCTATGAATTGTTATATATATTGGTGATGTTCATAGATATTGGATATAGGTTGGCTTCTGTTATATATGTGTTATGTATTGATAGATAGGTTGGTGTATGTGGTTTTACCTAAGAGGGATTCATGTTTAGACTATAGGCTTAGTTAGGTATTAGTTGAGTGTACATGTATATATTGAATGATATGTATATATAGATTATAGGCTATATGTAGTGTCCTAGGGTATTGGTCTATGGTTGGTTTGAGTTAGTATATTATAGAGTTGACCAAACCCTAGGTTAACCAATTATCCAAACTAGACTAGACTAGCTAAGACCAATTGACCAAATAGTCTAAATGTTGACTTGGTTTGACTAAAGGTTGACAGAGTTGACTTTGACCTAGAATGGCCTAGAATCATGTAGATTGCATTGTAAACTTTATTTACCTTATTTTAAACACATTATAACCCATATTGCTCTATTGAGGACATTGTGACTCCGGTTCAGACATCTGATATGCATTAGTCATTCAGGGTATCAGGCGAGTACATTCTCTGATAGTTCTTTTATTTACTTGTCAATTACTGTACTTCAGTTCTACTTAGTTTTATGTGACTCTCTGTTACAACACGTATGGATATTTTGGAATTCATGTATGCGACACATACCATCTTGTCTGGCCTCTATTACTGGAATGATTCTGGAATCATTGCTGGTATCATCATGTTTGGTTGGACTCATCTCGATTCTCGCATCGAATTCTGGATTCACTTGTATTGCGGGGCGGAGAAATATTGAGTAAGACATGTAGACATACCCCAAATCTGGAATCTCCAAACTGGAATATACTGGAAGCATAGCCATCCCTCGCCTGATCAGTGAGTGATGTGCCTGATACCTACAGCCATTTACATGTCGATCTCGGTATTTTAGAACACACTATTAGAATATAGCTGGTCTCAACTGGATTCTTGATCACTGACTAGAATCATCTTGTACTGGAATCATCTTGTACTGAATTCATCTTATACTGGAATCATCTTGTACTGGATTCATCTCGTATTGATTCATCTCGTACTGGATTTACATTGGATTTACACTTGTCTTACATTTACTGTCTGGAGTTATCATGTTACTCTAGTTCAGCTAGAATCTTATTTTACAGTCTTCATTGTCATGATTCTTTTCTTGTTTTAGTTACCTTACTTTCCTTGTATCTTAACTGTTTCTCTATACCATCACCTAAATATAAACTACCATGCTCATCAATAAAACTGCCTATAACTGCTTTATAGTTCTCTGTCATTTACTTGGGTTTTCTAGATGAGTTGTGCTCGTTCCTGTTCTGATTGGACCTGTTGAAAATATTACAGATGATTGTCCTGAGAACATTTTCCCTACTTGCTTTGGAGCAGGAGATGGCTTAGCTACCTTTGGCCCCGACACTCAGGAGTGATCGGGAGACTAGCTAGTAGACTTGGTTTAGTTTTTATGTCTTAGAACTTGAATTATAAGTTGAGATATTGTTTTGTTTTGAGATTGTTTGAGATTATTATTATTTAGTAGTTAGTTTTGTGGTTGTTATTTAGTCTTAGTTATAAACTTATGTGTTATCATATTGTGCTTAGACTATGATTGAGATTTTATTATATCTATACTTGTCCTCCGTTCGGAGTTGAGATTTTGACAAGTACATTATATAATTGTGTGAGTTGTTGTTTAGATAATGACCTAAAACAATATTCTACCGTCGACACTGCGGTGTAGGCTGGACGTACCCACTTCTCGTGTCCCTACACTGGGTGCGGGTCATGACAGAAAGGTCGAAGAAGGCGAAGGCAGCTAGGACAAGGGCAGGAAAGTGGTGTGGTGGCTCGATTTCCATGTCAGAACATTTTCGTCGTCTGGTATATATTTTATTGAATATATATTATTTTAATAAAAGTAGGAACATAATGTTTAATTTTAATAACAAACAAATTAATTTTAACAGATACAGAGGGGTAAGAACGCCAACATGGTGATCACCGTCTTCCTGGACACACATCGAAAGGACATAAAGCTCATCGAAGAGAGGGCCACGCATAGCTATGTAAGTAATTTTATGTTTCGTTAACTTTAATATAACTTAAAAAATATGCAATAGATATCCATATAGTTATTAATATGTACCTTAGACATTAGCAACTACGACGATTAGATAGTAAATATTATGCTTATCGAGATGGTATCTTTCTAGGATGAGTTTCTTAGGCTACATGAGCATGCGAGTACTAGTGCACCTGCAGAGGGAGGGGCTGGTACTTTTTTGCAGCCCTCTCCATCTCAGTCGAAGGATGAGCTCTGGATGATTGCTGTTGGTGGTCTTTAGAGGGGTACGTACTACGGTACGGGATCATACGACTCCTTTGTGGCGATACAGTCATCCAGGGCCCCTTCTGGCAGTATGCGTTCTCTATAGCCCATACAGGAGTCGGCCCGAGTCGAGGAGAGCTTGCGTCGCCAGGTTGCTGAGCTGCGTGATAAGATGCTGCAGAGGATTGCAGAGCAGGCCCATGCTCAGCTGCAGACAGATGATACAACTCTCATCGCACGATTTGATATGCTCGAGCGCACCATGAAGGAGAAGCAGGGGACCTGAGGGAGATGAATGAGAGGACGAATCGTGCCATTTGTAATACCCCGCACCGTACGCGTGCATTACGATGAGTCGTTGACTCGAATAGTTGCGCTGACCTGATCAAGTATCGATGTAAATCGATGCAAAAGTTACGTTGGCCCAAAAGAAAGCTTTGAGTCGATTCGAATATATAAATCGAAGTGATGAAATGCATAGTTCAATTCGAAGAAATCTTGATCTTAGTTGTTGAAATGTACAGGTTACGCTTTACGCTGAATTACAAGAGGTCGACTTTTTGCCTTATTTGTAACGGTGTCCGCAAAACTAAAACATCGCCTTGCAATAGATTGGGGTACGGGTACGGTAGGCCGAAACATTCGAGTACTTCAATAGAGCACGAAGTACTCGAAAGGCTAAGTCAGAAGAGTTGGCCGTGCAGTAAAGTTATGATATCGAGCCGCATCGGCTCGACGAAACGACAAGGTATATCGACTTAAGGTGGGCGGGTTCAGACCCTTCTCCACTACTCCTTCATGCCTATTAAATAAACAATATCGTGCTATGTTTTTCGTAATTTCTACGTGCGAGGCTCGACTGGGTCGAAGTCATAATGTGTGTCGAACACTTAAGGATAGAACAATGAACAATTGAGACGACGTACATCAAATGCACGAATCGCGGTAGGATATTGATGGTAGGATATTAAAATGCAACACCGAGGCGTGCATCAAGTGCACGACTCAGAGAATCATTGAACATTAGGCTTAGAACATTGAAAGAAAATATCGAGGTGTACCAATGTGCACGGGGCTCATGAAATATGAGGCTTGTATGCGAAGAGGGTAGTTGAGGCGCAATGCTATCGAACTGTCATAAAATATTGAAAGATATACTTCGTGCACTCAAAGTATGCAGTTGTGGCACAACTTCTACGAAACTCCCTATCGTAAAAGGGCTTAGAGTGTATTCGTATGACTTGCATATCGGACGACATTTCGGGGCCTTCGACCGACATATTAAGGCATCATGCATCAATATAGATGTGTTGGCGCATTATGCCGATGGAACTTGAGATAAGATTGATTGAGTGAATTATATATCGAGAACTTGAGATTGGTTGGAAATGAGCTTGACTGCGTTAGCCAATTGCATGGCCAATAGACTTGGATACCTGTGCATGGGTTTTGGTATCCCTCGAACGAGTTATGGCCGGGGCACCAGGACCATTCGGCCTAGGAGGAAATTGAGATAGGGTATCGCGGGACCACCAGTGAGGCTTGCTACCTCGACTGGATCGGACAACTGCAATATGGATGGTACGGACCTTTAGGTGGCTTACTTACCCCCGCGGGATGGCAGTACATCTTGGGTGATATGTATAGTCCATTATGGCTTGGAATGCCAGTGACCTTCATATAGATCAGGGCGCACATAGTTGAATGTTGAATGCGAGACGACAGGTGTATCGCCTTGTTTTGGTAAGTAAAGGTAGGCGTATTCATATAGATGAGATCGGTGGGCTAAATAAAATCAAGTGCAGGAACGTGAATCCTGGTACGTTGATTAATAAAGACGATTAATCTTTGGCATAACATGAATGGTTATTAGCGATCACCTTGCATCAGGGCAAGGATAAGCGATAAATGTCGTGACTTGGTAAGTTCTTATGATTACGTTGATGTTGTCGGATTGTTAGCTGGAACCTTGGACGATGCGAAGACGTGCACGACCACTATGTTATTTCATATTTTACGGATAATAATGTCTGATGCGGGGACACGACATTTGACACATTCATTGTCTTCAATCCTATCGAGAACTAAATACATGCTTTACTGGCTAAATAGAAAATCACCAATAATCTGCATACTTTACTAAATTACTTAGTATTGGTTTAGGTGAGTGGGCCTTGATCGGTACCAGCGAGGATGATAAGTACTGATCCTCTACCAGTTTGCTTGTAGGTTCAGGATATGTTCGGCTTATGGCGGGGCTTGGCTTGGATGCGCTGAGGCATGGAGTCCTTAGCGTTTCGAGGCAAGCTACCGCATTGGCATTCGGACTTGCAACATGGAGATGTTCGGTCGAAGAATACTAGTTGGCTATAAAGAGGCATAATATATGGAACAATGTAATCCTTTGTGAGCTAGAGAGATCTTGAGTGTTGTAAGCCAACTGGCATATTGAATTGAGCTATTCAAGCCTTTGTAATCTGCTTCATTATCAATAAAAAGATTTTTATTATATATTCTATCTTCTTTCACTGTGAATGTTATCAATTTGAGATAAATACTATGTGAACCTGTCATCTTACTTTGTACGAGTGCAACTCCAGGCTCGTGCGGCATCACGACCTAGCGTGGATGAATGATTCAGGTGAAATCTAACAAGGACAAGCGATTTTTTGGATTAGAGCGTAAAAAGTTGGTATCAAAGCAGTTCTATCCGTTGGACCATGAACGAACCTCTTTGACCCTGAGTTGCTTCCGCTATTGAAATTAGTTGACTCTATGTTGCTTCCAAAATCATATGAATCATGAATCTGCTCGACGCTACACTAGATGTTCCATACAATAAGCTTGTAATATATTGCATACGTCTGCCACAAGTATGTCCTGACTATCTTTCTATCTCTGAGTGCCATCAAAGAATGTTGGTTGCACGAAGTGCAACGAGTTACGAATCATTGGTTGCACGAGGTGCAACGAATTATGAGATGTTGGTTACACAAAGTACAATGAATAAGGGGATGTTGATTACACGAAATGCAATGAGTTACACATTGTTTGTTACACGGAGCACAATAAGTCATGAGTTATTCGTTGCATCGGTGCAATGAGTCGATGTGTGTTGCATGGCATATAATTTAAGAATAAATCGACAATGGAATCGAGCGATGGTTTCGAGCACGATAAATGGATTGTTGCACGTGATGCAAAGGAATAATCGATAAACTGTAAGGTTATAGGAACGAATCGGCTCGGTTGCGTGGCAGACTTGAGTGAGTGAACATGGACATTGTCCAAAATTCTGAGTCAAACCTTGAGTTAGCGAATGGTTACGTTGTGATCCATATGATCACCGAGACACGGTTTGCTCGGAATGATTGTTAAACTTGAGTGAATGATGGTGCACGTTGGCCAAGTTGTTGTATCCAACTTGAGTAAGCAAATGCTAGATATGGGATCAGAAAGGATCGCCACGGGATAGTTAATTTGAATTAGATGTCGGTCCCATGCGGAGTGTAATGCCGAGTAATGACTCGAATCTGAGTGGTATATGCAATACCACAAACAATCAATGTATCAAAATATTTGTATCGATAACGATAGGCTCGATTTCTGAGTGGTATATGCAATACTACTTAGCAACAACTGTGTCTGACCATTTGATGAGTTGCGATAGAGTATGTCAAGACGAATGTGTGAATCGTGATAAGTTTGCCTGTGACAAACAGAGTGGTACCGAGACTCGAGTGGAAATAGTACAATAGAAATTGATACAAATATGCTTCAATAGAATTGGTTAGAAGGAGCAAGCGCAAACTCGCATCAAGGGATGATGAGTCGAACAGGGATTCGCTAAGTACAAGACGAACTGTAGGCCGAGAATAGCGAACCAGACTTTGCGTTAAGAAAGGGATTGCATCGATCAATCATATTAAGTTAGTGTGAAGACTTGGTAGTGCGATCATAAGTTTATTTTAGTAACGTGCAAAATGCGGATGCGTATTCAGTCCGAATGATAACAATGATTGCAATGAATTTGAGTTTGTACAAAAGAAAGATGTTCAGGTTAAATATATCGTCGATGGTATTGAGGCGTATCAAAGACGATATACAATAACTCGGAGACACTCTAACTAGATGAACAAAAATTAGGTTGGACGTTGTTATTGGATGATAGATGCGCATCATAGTTAGGTGCTAACGTTTGAAAGTAACGCCCACAATATCAATAGGACGTAACATGTCAGAACGACCATATGAGGGAGGCTTGATCGTCCGTTCAGATTTGATGAGGATAATAGTCGTAACGAGTTAGAATTTATATGAAGAGAAGATGTTCAGGTTATGCATATCGTTGATGGTATTGAGGTATATCAAAGAGGATATGCAATAACTCAGGGATATTCTAATTGATGAATGAAAACAACATTGGACATTATATTGTTTGGACAAATGTGACGCAAGTCAAAGTTTGAGAATTCGAAGTCGACCCTCGTGCTATCAAATGAATCAAGATTGGTGCGGGATAAACATGAGCACGATTTATGGATGCGTATTGGTTTGCTAGAATTATAGATGGTAGTGCATGAGTGATTCGAGTAGTAACGACGCATCAGTTGTACGGGTGGGCAGATAAATTTTTGGATTGAAGCATTATGTCAGATCGGGTAAAGTTCAATAGGAAATATCGGGAATTGATTTGGCTTCGAGATAGGATATAGCATGGTTCGTAGTAACTGTCCCTCGTTGATGATCTTCAATTATCGAGCGTAGCTTCGGGGCAGCTGACCTTAGAAGACTTGACCGCCAAATCAAAGTAAATATTGGAGACCGTAGGATGACCCTAATAAAGTTGCATAAGGAATTGCGTCGATGATAAAATAATGATGTAGTGCATGTTGAGGATAAGTCTAGATGATTGAATATAGTATTTTGAAATTTAGCGAAGTAGCCTTCGACTAGATCGATACAGTTAGAGATTGATGATCGATCGAATTAGTACATGGATAGACTTGGTTAGTCGACGATCAGATAGATAAATGGATGGACGATTGTGGAAAATCATGCCATGTACGAGTGCAAATGTTAGGGAATCGACCCTAGAGATTATGTCATAGATGTTGGCTCATGTAACGGTCAGACTCATGTACGTTAAGTAAACAATCTATGTTACGAAACGAACTAGTGGAATTGATTTAAAATTTGGGTAAAGGATTCGTATCGAGAATCGAAGAGGAACATATTGTAAGAGACCTTGGGTCGGAAAGATTGTTATCTTTGAGCATCGAAGACTCAAGTTGACCTATTGTGTCGGTAAGGATTAAGCACGATGTCTGGATAAGTTGTATATCGGGGGTAGTTCCCGATGCAATACGTGGATAGTTGTGAGAACGTAAAAGTTTCAAGTTCTGAAACCATATGGTCATGACGAGACTTGGTCATGTTGAACTTAGTTCATGCCATTGAGAAAGGACCTCAAGATTTGTTGCGATGGGACGCGCAATGACTTAATACAACGCGTGCATTAGATGGTCAATAAAAAATTTATGGAATCCGAATTTTGATGTTGAGTAATGTTACTTGTAAAGATGTTTGAAGATTTAAGTTGAACCTGTTAGCTTTGCTCGAATTCTCTACCATTGCACTTGGCTAAAATACATATATTGGTAGAACGCCTAAAATATATGTACGATCCAAACTCGACGGTATACCGAATTCAATTGAAACTGCAAGGGGAATCAAGAAGTGCTAAAGAAATTGTACGAACGCTAGAGACGGAACCACGATAGTGAATCGGTGATGATTAAATCACATGGATCGATAATTCGAGCGGTTAAGAGAAACGCGTGGATTGAATGTCAGTTTCGGTTCGGGAACGAATCTTGTTCTAAGTGGTATATTATGTAATGTCCCGCACCGCACGGTGCATTACGATGAGTCGTTGACTCGAAGAGTTGCGTTGACCCGATAAAGTATCGATGCAAATCGATGTAAGAGTTATGTTGGCCCGAAAGAAAGCTTTGAGTCGATTCGAATCTATAAATCGAAGCGATGCAATGCATAAGTCCGATTATAAGAAATATTGATCTTAGTTGTTTAAATGTGCAGGCTACGCTTTTATGCTGAATTATAAGAAATCGCCTTTTTATCTTATTTGCAACGGTGTCTGCAAAACCAAAACATCGTCTTGCAACGGATTGGGACATGGGCACGGTAGGCCGAAATAGTCTAGTAGTTTAACGGAGCACGAATTGCTCGAATGGATAAGTCAAAAGAGTTGGCCGTGCAACAAAGTTATGATATCGAGCCGCATCGGCTCGGTAAAATGACAAGGTGTATCGGCTTAAGGTAGGCGAGTTTTCCCTACTCCTTCATGCCTAATTAATAAACAATATCGTGCTATATTTCTAGTGATTTCTATGTACGAGGCTCGACTAGGTTGAAGTCATAGTATGTGTCGAACACTTAAGAATAGAATAATGAATAATTGAGGCAACGTACATCAAGTGCATGAGTCGCGATAGGATGTTGATGGTAGAATATTGAAATACAACATCGAGACATGCATCCAGTGCACGACTCAGAGAATCATTGAACATTAGACTTAAAATATTGAAAGGAATACCGAGACATACAAATGTGCACGGGGCTTATGAAATATGCGACTTGTATGCAAAGAGGGCAGATATGGCGCAATGCTATCGAACTGTCATAAAATATTGAAAGATATACTTCGTGCATTCGAAGTATGCAGTTGTGACACAATTGCTACGAAACTGCCTATCGCAAAAGGGCTTAGAGTGTATTCGTATGACTTGCATATCGGACGATATTTTGGGGCCTTCGGCCAACATATTGAGACATCGTGCATCAATATAGATGTACACGCTGATGGAACTTGAGATAAGATTGATTGAGATGAATTAGATATCGAGAACTTGAGATTGGTTGGAAATAAGATGGCTTCTTGACTGCCTTAGCGAATTACATGGTCAATGGACTTGGATACCTGTAAACGGGTTTTGGTATCCCTCGAACGAGTTATGGCCGGGGCACAGGGACTGTTCGGCCTAGGAGGAAATTGAGATGGGGTATCGCAGGACCACCAGTGAGGTTTGCTACCTTGGCTGGATCGGGCAACCGTAATACGGAAGGTACGGACCTTCGGTTGCTTGCTACTGCTCGCAGGACGGTCGTACATCTTGGGTGATATGTACAATCCATTATGGCTTAGAATTCCAGTGACTTGCATTTAGATAAGGACGCACATAATCAAATGTCGAATGCGAGGCGACAGGTGTATCGCCTCGTTTCAGTAAGCGAAGGTGGGCGTATTCATATATATAAGATCGGTGGACTAAATAGAATCAAGTGCAGGAACGCGGATCCTGGTACCTTGATTAATAAAAATGATTCATCTTTGGCATAACATGAATGATTAGTAGCGATCACCTAGCATCAGGGCAAGGATAAGCGATAAATGGCACGACTTGATAAGTTCTTACGTTGATGTTGTCGGAATGTTGGCTGGAACATTGGATGATGCGAAGACGTGTACGACCACTATGTTATTTCATATTTTACGGCTAATAGTGTCTGATGCAGGGACACGACATTTAACACATTCATTGTCTTCAATGCTATCGAGAATTAAATACATGCTTTACTACTTTTATTGCCATAAAACTGATCCTAAGGCTAAATAGAAGATCACCAATAATCTGCATGCTTCACTAAATTACTTAGTGTTGGTTTAGACGAGTGGGTCTTGATCGGTACCAGCGAGGACGATAAGTACTGATCTTCCACCAGTTTGCTTGCAGTTTCAGGATATATTCGGCTCGTGGCGGGGCTTGGCTTGGACGTGCTGAGGCATGGAGTCCTTAGCGTTTCGAGGCAAGCTACCGCATTGGCGTTCAGACTTATAACATGCAGATATTCGGCCGAAGACTACTTGTTGGCTATAAAAAGGCATAATATATGGAATAATGTAATCATTTGTGAGCTAGAGAGATCTTGAGTGTTGTAAGCCAACTGGCATATTAACTTGAGCTATTCAAGCCTTTGTAATCTGCTTCATTATCAATAAAAAGATTTTTATTATATATTCTATCTTCTTTCATTACGAATGTTATCTATTAAGATAAACATTATGTGAACCTGTCATCTTGCCTTGCACAAGCGCAACTCCAGGCTCGTGCGACATCACGCTCCAGTATGGACGAATGATTCGGGTAAAATCTAGCGATGATGAGCGATTTCCCGGGTCGGGACGTGACACCATTGAGGCAGTGCAGGGGATGCAGCTGGCCATGGGCGATCAGCTTTCGAGGCTAACAGTTGTTATGGGTTTATGCAATTCTATACTGCTAGCCATGGAGGAGACGCTTCCTGATCATGCATCAAAATCGACGCCAACTGTATCGGTTCCACTGCCTCCTCCTCATTCTCTTAATGAGCCGTCATCGTTGACGCTTACACCGTAGCAATATAGGTTCATGCTACCCCAGATGCAGGTTCGTACTTCTCCTCCTCCTGCTAACCAGCCGTACGTAGTCCTCCGTTGGACATATTATGTTATGTTGTGCTTTACTGACCCATTCTTGGGACTTTATATATTTATTTGGTACATTTAGTGACATTATCTGTTGTTTGACCCATTCTTGGGTCTTTATTAGACAGACTCTTTTCATAGCTGTTTGGTAGTAGAGTTGTCTCCACCTGGCTATCTTATGACTTTTTTATCGTTTGACTGTTTATTTGATTATTGGAACATTTTCATCATTTGTCTGTGTGGATGATATATTATAACTCTATATTTTTGTCGGTGTTGAGTATTCCACCGAAGGGGTCGACGAACCCAAGAAATTCTACGGAGGGTTGCTCCTGGCTTATAAACTGTAATTTAAACTGTAGATATATTCTAGATGGAAAACAAACAAACAAAATTTTATTTTTTAATTTTCTTTTGAAGTTTAGCGACGTTCAACGATGGCTAGCAACGAGAATAAACGTCTCTAATCATGTATCGGAACGTCGCTAACTTGTACAAGAGACGTCGCAAACAGTCGCCAAACATCACTAAGTGTTGACATAGTAATTTTTGCCATGTCAGCATCCTCGTAGCTAAACGTCACAAACGACGTCGCTAAGTACTGAAAAATCGGCAACGTTTAGCAACGAAAAGTGACGTCGCGGATTAGCAACTCCTCGTCGCTACAAGTCGCTATCTACTAGAATATTCGCAGCGTGTTGACGTCGCTACTTGACGTCGTAATAGCGACGACCTGTGACATTTTTTGTGTTAGCGACCACGAAATACGCGACGATTTTCGTCGCTAAAAACGTCTCTAATCTTGAAAAGCGACGTTTTTGTACACTTTAGCGTCGTTTTTATGTGTCGCTAAAGTGTCTTATTCTGGTTAGTGATACATTATGGTTAAACAAATGAGATACAACTCAAATTTCTCTTTCATGTAGAGTGCACTTTGAATTATGGTAAAACAAGTAGGGTGCAACACAAAAAATTTCATTAATTAATCAATAGGTGGAGTTATTTACCTGTGCATGCTTTCCCTTGTCGTCAGTACGGATGACCCTAGACATTTTCATCACATTCTCCCTATCCATCTGCAACAACATATTAGTCATTTCAGGTGACCACGATATTGCTTGATAGTTTTTGAAAGAAAATTTTAGTAGAACTTTCAAAATAAATTTCTAACCTTTTTTTCCCCTATTTTTAGACGCTTCTACCGTGGAATGGGAGAGATTGAAAGAAAGAAAGAAATAAAGAACAGAAATCAAAGTCATAACCATAGTCCAATTTCATCTGTTATATACTTGTAATTTGATCAGGTTCGACCTGAGGGATTACCCTGAGTAGAGGAGGGGTTGTCCAAGTCAGAAGTCTTACCCCTGGGTTGGCCTTGATGGATGTGCTTAATAAAAAGTTTTGTTTTAAGTAATATGAGTCAAGTCCAAAATGATGCAACTCTGGTTCGATTCGGACCTTGTTCCCAACAAATTCAAAATAGTTTCCTTCAAAGAAATTGAAAATTTTGTACCAAAATGGAGTGGTTTGGTCATTATAGAGGATTCACGATAGTTCATTTAAAATTTTCAGTACACCCACAAACCCAATATCGATTTATGAGCCAAAGCTGGATTTACATACCTGTATAATTTGTTGCAAATTTTGCTTAAAGGATATGCCAAACAAGATTTGAACTGCTTAATTTTCCTTGATAGGATCCCTCCTGGTGCACCAAAATCTAGAGTTGTGAAGAAGGTAAGGTAAGACAAATATTCCAATAGAAACAGTAACCTAAAGCTCTAGGTACCCAACATTAACCAGATATTATAATACCATTCTTCAGAAAAAAAAAAATAAAGTTACTAAAATCTAAAGTAATGGTTTGAGAGTAAATTAACCTTGTTTATCATCTTCTCATGAGGATTTGTAGCATTGCATGCTGAAAGATGTGGAACTTTGAAGGTGGAGAACCTAGTCAAATTGCTCAATGCAAAGAATTAAACCTGTTGAACTCATTTCACATAAATTAGTGCATCCTACAGTAAAGATCAAATTATATGGAAATAAATTATATAAATGTGATATTACACTATATATGTGAAAAAAGAAGAAAATAACTGAGGGGGAATCTCTATATATCATCTATGATCAATTCATTTACAATTAAAAAGAAATTATGCAACAAAGAGAGAGATAGAGGAAAAAAAAAGTACAGTTGGTTTGCAATCTAATTTGTATCCTTAATTTCATTTCCAAGTACTCTGAAAATAATTGCCAATTATGATAAAATTTGATAATAAATCAAGAGAGAAAAAGGAAAGAATAAATATCCTCAAATCCTTTCAATCCCTCACAAGTCAAGATCTAGGGACTGCTGCTGCTGCTGCTCATTGGCAGTCGACGAAGGAGAGGACGAGGAAGAAGAAAAAGCTTGCTGCGGCGGCGGCTGCTGCTGCTGCTGCTGCTGTAATTGTAACGGTGAAGGCCTTTGATATGGGTGCTGCCTGTGTGGTTCTTGGAAGTCCAAATTTACGCCGAAAAGCCTGACTCTTCTGGCTGTAGTCTGCTGCTGGCTGTGGACCACCGGTAGCGAGTCCAGAACCATCGGCATAGCCAATGTGGCATCTGCTCTGATCGGAGCTTGCGCCGCAACGGGCGGCGTTGTCGCTGCTGCTGATCGGAAGACCAGATACGGCACGCCAGCTGCTGCACTACTGCCTGATGCAACATTGCTGTATCCGAAGCTGTACCGTTGCTGCGGATCATATGAAGTTGCAGCGGCAGCGGTGGCGGCGGCAGCAGGTGGAGGAGTAGGCAGTACTAACCTCCCCGCCCATGGACCTGGCGACCGAGAGAAGGAAACCATAGGATAATTCGAAGGCACAACCGGAAAAGTAACGCTACGAGGCCGCTGCAGCAGCAGCAGCCGAGAAGGGTCGTGGATTGCCGGCTTGCGCTTCCAGTCGACAAAGTGCCGGTCCCTGACCGACTCGCCGAGCCCTCGGTAGAACGAGACCGTGTCCCCGGCGTCGAGCCTCTTCTCCTTGACGAAGCGGCTCCACCCCTTGGTCATCACGTAGCTCTGGCTGCTCTTCCAGTAGGAGTAGCGGAACTGCCACTGCTTCCCCGTCCGGTCCTCGAAGCTGAGCAGGAGGCCCTTCTCGCTGGCGGAGGGGTCCAGAGGGAAGTACCTCTCCGCGTGCTGCTTCGGGATGACGAGGCGGTTGAGCTTGCCCACGTCGCTAGGGGTCACCATCTTGTCGAACATGTGCTCCTTCTCCGCGGCCGCCACTACTGCCGGGTGGCCTTCCGCGTTGCTGCTCGATGGCGTGCTGGACGACGGAGGAGGAGGCTGCGGCGGCCATGGGTGGAGATGGAAGGAGGACGAGGAGGAGCAAGTTGAAGTCATCGATAACATGTTGTGCTTATTAGAAGAGTTTTCTTCTCCTTCTTCTTCTTCCTCTCCTTCTTCTTCTTCTTCTTCTTCTTCTTCTTCACGATATGGGTCATCTCCTCTTCCACAGCCAAACTCCATCCAAAGAGAATGAATAGTGCTAGTCCTATGCTAGCTGCTGACCTTAATTTGCCTGGTGCTAGCTGTGTCTCTCTTTTTTCCTGCTTTCTGCTCACAGTGGCTCTCCACTTGGGCGGAATTAAGAGTCGGTGCCTTCTTCTTTGACTAGTGCTGCCAATTTAGGAGAAGAAGAGTACTCTTCTTTGAAGAACGTTCTCTCTTTGCCAACCTTATACTTCCCTAAAGAAACTTCCCAGAAGGAAGAGAAAAACCATAGCTTCTAACAAACCAAAGTGGATGATAGAAATAATAGAGCACGAAAGTGAAATAATATAGAAAAGGAGAATGGTGGATGTAGTACAAGACCAGAGAGAAAGGATAAAAAAGGGTTATTGAGCAGGAAAATAATAATTTTGCCTCCAGTTTATGACTACGGATAATCACATGTCCACGTGACAGCTAATCATTGGTTTCCCCCACTATTATGGACCCCAACTTAAATTTCCGACCATGGGACAATAGGTGGCCATCACTTGGCATGCGGTCACGTCTGCGGTTGCAGTGTCCTATTGATGAGTAATAAGGCCTCTATAATATGTGATATTAAGGTTTGAGTTTCTAAATTATTCGACATCAGAGTTTGGATCTCATTTTTACTGTTCACGCTATCAATTTTGAGTCATGTGGACATCCAAACTTTAATGCCAGACAATTTGGAGACCAAAATTTTAATATGACATATTATAAATAACAAAAAAAAATGTAAAACAAAAATGTAGAAGGGAGAAATATGATGGCCCATGAAATATATGGTTGAAGTCATGTGAGCTTGTCCATTTCAATATCATTTGAAAAAATTATATATGGTTGGCACCTGTCACAAGCCTATACAAATATTATAATGACACAAGCCATTAAAATTATAATGAATTTGGGTAATCAGGGTTTAGTATGTGAAGCATTTAACAGAACAGTACGTCCACGAGAAAAGATGTTTTAATTGATCTTTTTAGACTAAATCCTGTTTTAAGTATCATAAATTGCCTGTTTTAGGCAAGTATATGCCCTTTTGCAATTACATATAGATTATTTACTAATAGAGTCCCACATAATAGTTGATGTTAGAGTTTGATTCTTCAAAACATTTGACATTAGACTTTGAGTCTTAAAATCACTGTTCACCTAGACAAGTTTTAAGACCCAAACATTAACGTCAGACATTTTGGACCAAACTTTAATTATTTCAACTATTATGCGAGTCCCTATTACTAAATATTCCATTAAAATATTTTATTTCGCTTACCATACTATGACTACTTAGGATAGAGTTAGGATTGGAATTTAAAGTTTTGCAGTTCGAGGAAGAAGATAAAATTATACTCGAAAAATTACCCACGCCCGCTGAGCGCTTCTCTCCCAAAACTAGGGTTTACGTCGCTTAATGAACCCACCTCCATCTCCACCTCCATCCTTCTCCTTATTCACCAATCCTAGTCTATTCACCCCACCTCCATCTCCCTCCTTCTCCGTGTTCTCTAAACCCTAATCTGACCATCCCTCCCCGCCCTTTCCATCTCTCCCCAGTACCCCTCGTCGCTGCATCTTCCTAAATACCTAACCAAGTCTTCCAACGACGTCGTGGCTAGAAGTTGGCATGGCGTCTTACAGAGACGTAGTGAAAAAAATGGCATCGTTTTTCTCTCTTCCACCATAGCTGTCAAACCATTCTCTTCTCAGAAGTTTACAAGGCCAATCCTCTCAACGATTTTGACCAAACTCTGGAAAACATCATCGACGATACATGTTTCCGACTTGGATATCAAAGTTGGGACCTTCCTAGTAAGGTTGGATAGTGCTGAAGCCGTAAACCGGGTGTTACTGGAAGCCTCATGGAGTATTAATGACGAACTTCTTGCAGTTGAGTGATGCGATCTAGGGAAACTTCCTAAAGAATATCAATTTTGCCACGCCGATTTTTGGGTCCAACTCTACAAAATCCCTCATAAATTCCTGAACCGGATAGCGATTATCCGGATAGCCGAAGAGCTTGGATCCCCAAGAAGCTGTTCTATAGAGGACGAGATACAATGGACTATTTTTGCTCGTATAAAAGTTCTATAGATATATCAAAACCTCTGAAGAAATGTATTACTGCTGCCATTGATGGAGTCTCGATCAGGTAGGAACGAGTTAAGTACGAACGACTTCTGTGGATGTGTCTTTTCTGTGCTAGGGTTGGGCACACCTTCGCTTTGTGCAGTGAGCGTGAATCCTTCTCCTCTTTGATCGGTGATGACTGGTCGGACAAAGAAAGAAGTCGCATCCAAGAACTACTTAAACCGAGAATCAAGGAGGAGGAATTCATAGCCGACATATCTCGTCCACCCTCGCGTTGACTGTCACGATCCGCTACCCAAATTGTTGGGCCGGGCCGAGTCATGTCCAGCCTACGCTTGAGATAAAGCGTAGTAAGCTGTTCTAAAGATAACAAGGTAAGACTAAAATGTGCTAACAGTTCTATATGTAATAAAGAGTCATAAATGTTCCAAACACAAAAGTCATCTCATATATAAGTATGTCCCAAGTACAAGTCCGAAATGTAAAGCTGGATACAGGTCCAGTCACAAAATACATAGTCTAATACATGACTACTCTCAAAAGTCCAAAATATAAATAGACAACTAGACGAATTTTCCCGCAGGTACATCCTCGTAAGATAAAGTCTGGTCTTCGGTAGCAACTCCATAATAGGAATCACATAGCAACTCTTCCTTAGTAAGTATACCTACAACGTTATCCTGTCAGGACGGGAGCAAGTACTGATTCTAACAAACTAAATATACGAAGCATGAACAGAAATGTAATAAACTGGAATCATGGCATATCATGGTTTAATTGGTTCTTTTTAGAAATGGCAACATATAGTTTAAAAGTTTAAAACCGTAGCATATACGTGATCGGTCAATAGGTAGATATGATGTACAGCGGTACATATCAAGTTTTTCTGGCATGCACATACGCGCACGAACGGCATCGGTGTATATCCATACACAAACGCGAGATCAGAACATACGGCAAAGTTACATATAGAATGTTACCGTGCGCGGTAAATACATACGGAGAAGGAGGTCATGATCACGTACACTACCAACAGTTTTCCCTTAATCCGTTATTTAAACATGTGAGAGATATGAAAAACTGTCCTAAATATGGTAGAGACTGAAAGTAATACAACATGTAAAGTTTTAACTTGCTACCCCAAGGATCAGCATTTAATATGGTTGGAAAATCGCAGTTTATTGTTATAGCAGTGTGTAAAGTTTGTAGAGGTACTTGACTTTTAGCAAAGCAAAGCAGCGATAAAAATGCTATAGATGCCTGGTGACTCGTCACTGTATAAATAACACATAAACTTAGTTTTTATACTAAGTTAAACACTAAGTCACTACTTGTGTGATACGACTTTCTGACTGGACACCTAGCCAAATGGTGACTTTAGCATAGGAGACCAACGTGAGGTGACACAATACCCAAACTAACTTTCTAGGGTCTTTACACTAGTGCGGGGTGAGGTCCAATACGTCTATAACTCAAAACAACACGAAATATTGAAAGTCGTAATTATTCAATAAATAAATCAAACTGTACACTGTGTTCCAACAATTTTGGAGATAGACAAAAGCTTAATTTTACATAAAATAAAGTACCAAAATGATCCTTGTTAATTATAGAAATTTATAATAATTTTTCTGGAATTTATAAACCCTCATAAATATTTATTAAAAATTAGCAAACATATGTATCCTGAAAATGAGTTCTGTTTTCCCATTTTTATAAAATACCAAATTACTTATTAAATGCTGGAAAAATTATAATAAATTAGCTAAATTAACATAGTATTTAAATACAATTTTTCCCAGATTTTTACAGCAATTAAAATATATATAAAAATTTAAAAACAGCAAGCAACACTTTTTGGAAAATAATTAATTAATTATTTACTATTTTGTCCATATATTCGAAATTGAACCGAAGTTCAGATACAGGACCCAGAGCCATGAATCAAGTCCAATATGACTTGTACAGACTCTGAATGTATTAGACATAATCGGGCCCAAAAATCCATGCTAGGCTTGGACATCCATTGGTCATAATCAAAAAAATTACAGGAATTTAAATATAAATAATATATTTTAAAGTGGTAAAATTGCAAGTCACAAAATATACAATAAAATAACTTGTGAAATTTTACATAATAATATTTTGTACAAGGTAGAATTTGAAATACATATATAAATATACAACAACAATATTTATATATAGACATATAAATATATAGATATTTATATATATATATATATATATATATATATATATATATATATATATATATATTTTATATATATATATATATATATATATATATATATATATATATATATATATATATATATATATATATATATATAAATATATATATATATATATATATATATATATATATATATATATATATATATATATACAAATACTGTATATATATACATATAAAACAGTAGTATATATATAATAATATATATATATACATAAATACATATATATATATATATATATATATATATATATATATATATATATATATATATATATATACACACATATATATATATATATATATATATATATATATATATATATATATATATATATATATATATATATATATAAATACATATATACATATATACATATATAATAAAATAAAATAAAAACAAAAACAAAACAAAAAGAAGAGGGAAAAGGGGGCTTGAACTCGGGTTAGGGCAGGGGGGTGCTAGGCGCAGTCGGGCTGGCCAGGGGGTCAGCCCGATTCATGTGTTAGGGAATGGGTTAGGTTTAGTTTTAAGTTAGATTTTAGGTTAATGGGTTTTAACCCGGTAGCAGCCTAGTAACCCGTTAACCCTATAGTCCTGTGTCCTGACAGTTAAGGACACAAGGATACACGAGTCTCGTGTCCGGGTCATGCACGACACGTACGGGTCGAGTTGGACGTGTCCAGATTTACCACTAGGTTTGTCAGGACACGACGAGTCGCATATGTGAAGACGAGACACGGAAACGACACGAAAGAGAACTGATCGTGTCCAAGTCGAGCGGGCTATTGATGCGGCGACAGGGCGGAGGAAGCGTCGACGTCGCGGCGCTGGGGTGGCGCTGCACTCGTCTCGGCGAGACGCGTCGAGTGGTGGTGGTCGCAAGCGTCGACGTGGGCTGTGGAGGCACCGCTAGGGTGGTCGTCGGAGTTAGGGTTAGGGTTAGGGAAAAGTGGGGTAGAGATGGGCTGGTGGTCGTCGGAGATGAACTAGTGTTAGGGTTTCGGTCTGGGGGTATTTATAGGGGGAAAGAGGTCGGTGTTAGGGCTAGGGTCGGCCGGGAAAGACGGGTGAAGTCGGTGGTCGTCGGGGCAGCTGGCCGGTCGTCGGGGGCAGTTGGGAGGAGAGAGAAAAAAATGTGGGGGGTCGGGTTTGGCAAATTACATCAAGGTCCCCCGAAGATTGGGGTCTTGCAAATTAACCCTAAGCCTAACAGTTTGCAAATTATTATTTGCAAATCACAATTAAAACAATTCACTAATTTGCAAACTGATATAATAATAATTTGACAAATTGCATAATGATATTAAAACAAATTTAAATATTACAAAATAATATATTTTGATTTAAAAATCAATTAAAAATCATTTAAAAATTCTAGAAAAATTTCTAATAATTATTATAAATCATTTTAAAGCTAAATTGGTCATTAACATCTAATTAACACTAATTAAACCAAATTTGAAAAACAGGGGCTGAGAAGTCTTCCCTCCTTTAAAAATTTCGTCCTCGAAATTCACAAGGATAGAAAACTCTACAAACATTCTAACATAACAAGCAATGCAACAAATGACTAAGGCTACGATCAAAACTAACCTCTAAGGTATCAAGCGGGAATGGGTGGTTCCCTCGCAGCTGTTGGGTCGAACAAGTAAGGATATTTCTCTCTCATGTTCGACTCCCTCTCCCAAGTAGATTCACCCGGAGAGTGACGGCTCCAAGCTACTCGTACTAAGGGTATGACTTTGTTCCTCAGCCTCTTCTCCCTCCTGTCTAATATCACCACTGGCTGCTCAGTGACTGCAAGGCTCGGTCCGATCTCCAACTCTGAATGATCTAGCACATGGCTGGGGTCCGGAACATATCTCCTCAGCTGAGACACATGAAAGACATCGTAAACTCCTGCTAGGTTGGGTGGAAGTGCAACCCTGTAAGCTACCTCCCCGATCCTGCCAAGTATCTCGAACGGCCCGATGTATCTGGGGCTCAACTTGCCTCCTCGTCCGAACCGGATCGTCCCTCTAGTAGGCGATATCTTCACTAGCACCATATCTCCGTCGGCGAACTCCATCGGTCTGCGACTAGCATCGGCCCAGTGTTTCTGCCTGTCCTGAGCGACTCTGAGCCTGTCTCTGATCATCCCAACCTTCTCTGCTGCATCCGTGATCATCTCCATCCCAAGCATAACTCTGTCCCCAATATCATCCCAAAAGAGCGGTATACGGCATCGTCGTCCATATAGTGCCTCGAAAGGAGACATACCGATGCTGGCTTGGTAGCTGTTGTTGTATGAAAACTCTACCAAGTGCAGATGGCTCTCCTATGATCCGCCAAAGTCCAGCATACAGGTCCTCAGTATGTCCTCTAGCGTCTGTATCGTGCTCTCGGACTGCCCATCTGTCTGTGGGTGGTACGTCGTACTGAACTTGAGCCGACTGCCCAACTCCTCCTGCAAGCTCCTCCAGTAGTGGGACGTAAATCTGTTGTCTCGGTCCGACATGATGCTCACTGGTACTCCGTGCAAGCGAACTATCTGCTGCATGTATAGCTCCACCAACTTTTCGGTGGAAAGCCACACCTTGAAGGGTATGAAGTGCGCACACTTCGTCAGCCTGTCCACGATGACCCAAATGACATCCTTCCCTCCTTGGAAACGAGGAAGCCCTGAAACGAAGTCCATCGTAATGTGTTCCCACTTGCACTCGAAAAATGGGTAATGGCTGCAGTAGACCAGCTGGCCTCTGGCGCTCCGCCTTGACCTGCTGGCAAACTAGGCATCTCGAAATGAAACGTAATACATCTCTCTTCATCTCGTGCCACCAAAGATGTTCTCGCAAGTCACGGTACATCTTGTTGGCACCAGGGTAAATAGAATATCTCGATTGGTGCGCCTCCTGCAAGACTGCCTCTATCAGCTCTCCCTTCGGCACGCATAACCAGCTTCCATGCCTCAAGGATCCATCCTCTGCTATGGTAAAGTCATCCAACAATCCAGCTAAAGTCTGGGATCGAAGTCTGTGAAGGCTCTCATCTGTAGACTGTGCCTCCCTGATCTGCTCCATCAAACCTGACTGAATGTCAAGCGCCATCATCTGTATCACTGATCCTGGCCGAACTATCTCGATACCGAGCTTCTCCAGATCTTTCCACAAATGCCGATCTATCATCAGATACCATGCCATCGGATGCCTGCTCAGCGCATCCGCCACCACATTTGCCTTCCCGGGGTGATACTGTAAATCGATGTCGAAGTCCTTCATCAACTCCAACCATCGTATTTGCCTCATGTTCAGCTCTTTCTGCGTGAACACATACTTCAAGCTCTTGTGGTTAGTAAAGATTTCCACATGCTCTCCGTATAAGTAATGTTTCCATAACTTGAGTGCAAAGATCACCGCAGCTAACTCTAGGTCATGGGTAAGATAGTTCCGCTCATGAGTCCGTAATTGTCTAGATGCATAAGCAATCACTTTCTCATGCTGCTGTAGGACACATCCTAGCCCCTTTCCCGAAGCATCGCTGTATATGGTGAAACCTCCAGACCCTAAAGGTAATGTCAGAACTAGAGCGGTCGTCAGCCTCCTCTTCAGCTCCTCAAACGTTGCCTGGCAGTTCTCTGACCAGATGTACTCTGCGTCCTTCTGCGTCAGCTTTCTCATGGGTTCGGCTATCTTAGCTAAGTCCTGGACGAACTTCCTATAATAGCCTGCTAAACCCAAAAAGCTCCCAATCTCTGAAACTGACGTCGGAGCCTTCCATGTCTCAACGGTAGCAATTTTCCTGGGATCCACCGAGATCCCCTCTCCAGTAACTATATGACCGAGAAACTCCACTCGGTCCAAAAAGAACTCACACTTCGACAATTTGGCAAACAACCTCACCTGCCTCAGAATCCCCAAAACTGTCCGCAAGTGCTCTGCGTGCTCCTCCGGCGTCTTCGAGTATATTAGGATGTTGTCGATAAATACTACGACGAACTTATCCAGATACTAGTGAAAAATCTTATTCATCAAGTTCATAAAGACAGCTGGTGCATTTGTGAGACCAAATGGCATCACCAGAAACTCGTACTGCCCGTAGTTCGTATTGAACGTCGTCTTCTGGATGTCTGCAGCCCTGACTTTCACCTGGTGGCAACCGGATCTCAAATCTATCCTGGAAAATACCTTCGCCCCCCTCAACTGGTCGAACAAATCATCTATCCTGGGCAGAGGATATTTGTTCTTAATGGTGATGGTATTCAAGGCTCGGTAGTCAATACACAACCGGACTGTACCATCCTTCTTCGGCACAAAGAGCACTGGCGCTCCCCATGGAGAAGTACTAGATCGAATGAAACCCTTTTTCAACAGGTCATCAATCTGCTCCTTCATCTCTACGGCCTCCTTGGGGTTCACTCTATAGCAAGCCCGGGATACTGGTGATGAACCCGGTACTAAATCTATAGTGAACTCCACATCTCTGTCAGACAAAAGTCCTGGAAGATCCTCTGGGAATACATCCATAAACTCCTTAATAATAGGGTGTAGCGGTGCTATCTCCCCAACTGTCGCACAACAGTTCGGCTCTAGGCTGATCTCCGGCTATGTCCTCCTGATACTGAATGGTACCGTACCTGGGGGACTGAACAGAATACTACCCTCATGACAGTCTATAGCTGCATGGGCATAGCTAAGCCAGTCCATCCCCAATATGATATCATACCCGGGGAGTGGCATCACAAAGAATCGTCCCCTAAACTCTCTTCCAGCTATAGTAATAGAGGATCTATAGATAGCTCTAATGGGCACTGGTCCGCCTCCCGTCATTACTCTACTCATCTCCTCGGTAGGTGTAGCTACCAAGTGGTGTTTATGCATAAACTCTAATGACAGGAAGCTATGAGATGCACCAGAAATAAACAAGCATAGAGCTAGAAAAGTATCCAAATAAACATGACCTGTGATGACGTCAGCCAAATAATCTGGCCCCGAAACCTGCTCCGGCTCCGGCTCAAGAGCCAGACTATAAGTCTTCCTCTGGGGTCCCTTCTGCTGCTGCAGATGTTGCCCAAACCTCTGCTGCTGAGTCGGAAGTGGTGGTCCTCTAGACGGTGGTCCGGCACCTGGTACTCTCGCTACTGGGTAGTCCCGAAGCTGATGGGTGGTAGACCCACAAGCTAAACACTGCCCCAATCTCTTCCTACAGATGAAAGCGTCATGGCCTGGCCTTTTACAGAATGCACAAAAAGCTCCCTTCTGCTGCTGCCGGGGTCCCGGGGTTCTAACTGGCGGGGACGGGTGATGTGATGTAGGGGGACGGTAAGTCTGCTGGTGCGGCGTCGGTGCTCTCGGCTGGAAAGCCTGACGCTTGGACGGTCCCTCGAGTGTACAGAAGCCGGCCTCTTGCAAGACAGAAGACGCTCCTCTATGCTCCGGGCCAACTCTAGGCTCTGGTAGTAGTCAGTCGTACCGTTCGCCACTATAAGAATGCCAATGTCTGGAACTAGTCCATGGCAAAACCTACATGTCATCTCCTCTGGGTCTGCAACTAGACTAGGAGCGAAACGGCTCAGACAACTAAACTCTGCCGTATACTCGTCAACAGAACGGTTCCCCTGCTGGATGTTCTGGAATCGTAGCCCCATGGCTATCCTAGCGGTGGTCGAGAAGAATTTCTTCTTGAACTGGGTTTTGAACTGATCCCAAGTGGCCTTCCCTCTCGCGAATAGCGGCTCATTCTGGAACCAAACTCCTGCCAAGTCTATCAGCAGAAATCCCGCTGCCTCGACCTGGAGGTCATTCGGCAACCTAGCTCCAAGGAGCTTCCTCTCTACTGAGTCTAGCCAGTCATCTGCTACTACTATGCCCTCAGTCCCTAAGAATTCCTTGGGGTTCAGACCCATGAAGTCCTTGATTGTCCCTGCTCTCTGCCGTGGCTCTACAGGTGTTGGGACCACGGTACGTTCCTCAGAACGCTCCATGCTCTGGCAGAGTAGGGTGATCTGCTCCTGATGGGTCGTTAGGAACCCCTGGATCAGAGTGAGCAGTTGGTTCCCGTCGAGTGTGACGAAAGCCTGGGCAGGTATAGTAATAGGTGGTGGTGGGAGTATCGGGTCCTGTTGGGACTGTGATGTGGAAGGTGGTGGAGGCATCTGGGTTGGTGGGTTTGTGGAGTGGGGGAATATGGTAGGTGGAGGTGGAGGTGTATCGGTCAACTGGTCAACCGACTGGATAGGTAGTGTGCCATTCTCAGGTGTGACAAACTGGGATGAGCGGGTGAGCACCATCTAAATAAATAAAAGGGACTTATAAGGACTCTTTAAAGTAAATAATCATAAATAACAAGAAAATCCAATTTGTAACAACGAATATGTGATACGTTTCCTATGTTGCAATCCTAGTAATCCTCCAGATATTCTAAGCGTCATTCCTAGTATTATCTAATTACCTTAAGTTCCTAATTGCAGGCAAGCTTGGTACAATAACGTAACCAAACAATTTAGTCAGGACCTGCGTGGGCTACCACTAAAAATATGTCACGATCCGCTACCCAAATTGTTGGGCCGGGCCGAGTCATGTCCAGCCTACGCTTGAGATAAAGCATAGTAAGCTGTTCTAAAGATAACAAGGTAAGACTAAAATGTGCTAACAGTTCTATATGTAATAAAGAGTCATAAATGTTCCAAACACAAAAGTCATCTCATATATAAGTATGTCCCAAGTACAAGTCCGAAATGTAAAGCTGGATACAGGTCCAGTCACAAAATACATAGTCTAATACATGACTACTCTCAAAAGTCCAAAATGTAAATAGACAACTAGATGAGTTTTCCCGCAGGTACATCCTCGTAAGATAAATTCTGGTCCTCGGCAGCAACTCTATAATAGGAATCACAGAGCAACTCTTCCTTAGTAAGTATACCTACAACGTTATCCTGTCAGGACGGGAGCAAGTACTGATTCTAACAAACTAAATATACGAAGTATGAACAGAAATGTAATAAACTGGAATCATGGCATATCATGGTTTAATTGGTTCTTTTTAGAAATGACAACATATAGTTTAAAAGTTTAAAACCGTAGCATATACGTGATCGGTCAATAGGTAGATAGGATGTATAGTGGTACATATCAAGTTTTTCTGGCATACACATACGTGCACGAACGGCATCGGTGTATATCCATACACAAACGTGAGATCAGAACATACGGCAAAGTTACATATAGAATATTACCGTGCGCGGTAAATACATACGGAGAAGGGGGTCATGAACACGTACACTACCAACAGTTTCCCCTTAACCCGTTATTTAAACATGTGAGAGATATGAAAAACTGTCCTAAACATGGTAGAGACTGAAAGTAATACAACATGTAAAGTTTTAACTTGCTACCCCAAGGATCAGCATTTAACATGGTTAGAAAATCGCAGTTTATTGTTATAGCAGTATATAAAGTTTGTAGAGGTACTTGCCTTTAGCAAAGCAAAGCAGCGATAAAAATGTTATAGATGCCTGGTGACTCGTCACTGTAGAAATAACACATAAACTTAGTTTTTATACTAAGTTAAACACTAAGTCACTAGTTGTGTGATACGACTTTCTGACTGGACACCTAGCCAAATGGTGACTTTAGCATAGGAGACTAACGAGAGGTGACACAATACCCAAACTAACTTTCTAGGGTCTTTACACTAGTGCGGGGTGAGGTCCAATACGTCTATAACTCAAAATAACACGAAACATTGAAAGTCGAAATTATTCAATAAATAAATCAAACTGTACACTGTGTTCCAACAATTTTGAAGATAGACAAAAAACTCAATTTTACATAAAATAAAGTACCAAAATGATTCTTGTTAATTATAAAAATTTATACTAATTTTTCTGGAATTTATAAACCCTCATAAATATTTATTAAAAATCAGCAAACATATGTATCCTGAAAATGAGTTCTGTTTTCCCATTTTTATAAAATACCAAATATACTTATTAAATGCTGGAAAATTATAATAAATTAGCTAAATTAACATAGTATTTAAATATAATTTGTTCCAGATTTTTATAGCAATTAAAATATATATAAAAATTTAAAAACAGCAAGTAACACTTTCTGGAAAATAATTAATTAATTATTTACTATTTTGTCCATGTATTCGAAATTGAATCGAAGTTCAGATACAGGACCCAGAGCCATAAATCAAGTCCAATATGACTTGTACAGACTCTGAATGTATTAGACACAATCGGGCCCGAAAACCCATGCTAGGCTTGGACATCCGTTGGTCATAAGCAATAAAATTACAGGAATTTAAATATAAATAATATATTTTAAAGTGGTAAAATTGCAAGTCACAAAATATACAATAAAATAACTTATAAAATTTTACATAATAATATTTTGTACAAGGTAGAATTTGAAATACATATATAAATATACAACAACAATATTTATATATAGACATATAAATATATAGATATTTATATATATATATATAATGGATATATATACATATAATAAATATACATATATATATGTAAAAATACTAAATATAAAATATATATATATATATATATATATATATATATATATATATATATATATATATATATATATACAAATACTGTATATATATACATATAAAACAGTAGTATATATATAATAATATATGGGAGCGGATCGGGAGCCCCGCCCGCGGAGCCCCGCCGAAGCCCCGCCCTCCCTTAGCCGTTGGATCGCGCGGGCGGGGGCGGGCCCCACGCGGGCCCCGCGCGATCCGATGGTGCGGGGGGGGGGGGGGGGGGGGGGGGCGGGGCTTCGACGGGGCTCTGCGGGCGGGGCCTTTGATCCGCTTCCATAATATATATATATATATATATATATATATATATATATATATATATATATATATATATATATATACATAAATACATATATATATATATATATACATAAAATATATATATATATATATATATATATATATATATATATATATATATATATATATATATACATATATATAAAAAAAATACATATATAATAAAATAAAATAAAAACAAAACAAAAAGAAGAGGGAAAGGGGGGCTTGAACTCGGGTAAGGGCAGGGGGGTGTTAGGCGTGGTCGGGCTGGCCAGGGGGTCAGCCCGAGTCGTGTTAGGGAATGGGTTAGGGTTAAGTTAGATTTTAGGTTAATAGGTTTTAACCCGATAGCAGCCTAGTAACTCGTTAACCCTATAGTCCTGTGTCCTGACAGTTAAGGACACAGGGATACACGAGTCTCGTGTCCGGGTCAAGCACGACACGCACGGGTCGAGTTGGACGTGTCCGGACTTACCACTAGGTTCGTCAGGACGCGACGAGTCTCATATGTGAAGACGAGACACGAAAACGACACGAAAGAGAACTGACACGTACGTGTCCAAGTCGAGCGGGCTATTGATGCGACGACAGGCGGAGGAAGCATCGGCATCGCGGCGCTGGGGTGGCGCTGCACTCGTCTCGGCGAGACGCGTCGAGTGGTGGTGGTCGCAAGCGTCGACATGGGCTGTGGAGGCGGCGCTAGGGTGGTCGTCGGAGTTAAGGTTAGGGTTAGGGAAAAGTGGGGTGGAGATGGGCTGGTGGTCGTCGGAGATGAACTAGGGTAAGGGTTTCGATCTGGGGGGGTATTTATAGGGGGAAGGAGGTCGGTGTTAGGGCTAGGGTCGGCCGGGAAAGGCGGGTGAAGTCGGTGGTCGTCGGGGCAGCTGGCCGGTCGTCGGGGGCAGTTGGAAGGAGAGAGAAAGAAACGTGGAGGGGGGGTCGGGTTTGGCAAATTATAGCAAGGTCCCCCGAAGATTGGGGTCTTGCAAATTAACCCTAAGCCTAACAGTTTGCAAATTATTATTTGCAAATCATAATTAAAACAATTCACTAATTTGCAAACTGATATAATAATAATTTGACAAATTGCATAATGATATTAAAATAAATTTAAATATTATAAAATAATATATTTTGATTTAAAAATCAATTAAAAATCATTTAAAAATTCTAGAAAAATTCCTAATAATTATTATAAATCATTTTAAAGCTAAATAGGTCATTAACATCTAATTAACACTAATTAAACCAAATTTGAAAAACAGGGGCTGATATTGACGTATACCGGAGTCACCTAACCACACACCAATACACCCCCACAACTTCGATCCCTCCCTCGAAATCCCAACCCCAATACCCAATCATCCGGAACCCCAGCTGTCCCCCACCCTAAGTTATGGAGCAGTGAACAACCAGTTAGAAATCTATATCCCCCACATAGGAGGATTGACACCACCAGTCGCATAGCTGTGGTCAATCGGAAGGAACGTGAAAGCGAATACTCCTTCATGGCTAACCAACTAGATTCTGATCCCGAGGCCACTTCTAATCAATATTCTCAACAGGTGGACTGGGCTTCAGATTCGCATGAAGATAGGCAGCAATCCCAAAGTGACATGATGGACATGGAGAGTGATATGCTCTCATTAATTGTAGAAGATCCAAACAGTTCTTGGGACAGAAGTGCATGGGCCATTAAAGACGTGATCTCCGAAATTACCATCCAACCCCCTCTCCCTCTTCGCATCATTGAGTTTCCAGATGACACGTGCCCTTTATCCCCAACACAACATAACATGACCTATCACTGCTCCACCCTCCTTGTTCATGACTAACCACAGAGAAGGGAAGCCGATCCACTGGTCCAGCAGTCTTTACCTGATGGATCCGTCACAAGACCAACCAACCTCCAGAAGTATTCATGGAAGGGTCTAGCCCGACGCACCCTCTTAAACACACACAAATGAAGACATCCAATTTGCATCAGAAAAGGCCAAACTCTAAACCTGATGAACCGGCCCAGAGCCGGGAAATGGGTGGCGACATACAATGGACCACAGTACTCAATCTCAAACCTCAAAGCGGCTGCGAATCGACAGCCGTAGGATTAATGAAAGCTTTAGCTTGGAATTGTCGAGGTGTGAGGAATGTCTCGACAGTTTCAACTCTCCGATCATTCCTCTCCGCCACTCACCCCTCCATCTTCTTCATCTCTGAAACTATCTCTTCTCCACAACACACCTCCCTTACTCTTCCCTCACTTGGTTACGAAAACTACTTCTCCATTCCCCCTCAAGGACATTCGAAGGGTCTCTGGATTGGATGGAATGATACTGTTAAAGCTAAAGTGGCGTTCTACTCCAATAACCTAATACTTCTCTCCATCGATGCAGCATACGCATGTCCTGCCTGGAATTTATTATGTGTATATGGTTGTCGAAGAAAATTGACAGAGCTAAACTCTGGTCTCTCGTCCAAAGTTTATCCGAAGACTTCACCGTCCCGTGGTGTTGTATAGGGGATTTCAACGAAATTCTCAGGTCTGAAGAGAAAGAAGGCGACAAAGAGTTCCCTCTGCGTGCTACTCGTCCATTTTAGCAAATGGTGAATCAATATGGACTGCTTGACCTCAGCTTTATTGGCCCGACATTCATTTGTACGAACTCTTGTCGACCTGAGCAGCATAATAAGGAACGTCTTGACCGTGTGCTCGCGGACGCAGAGTGGTACAGATTACACCCTCATGCGATTGTCTCGACCCTCTCGTGCGTCAACAGTGAACACGATCCTATACTTCTCCACACCGATAATGCCCTAACTTATCAAAGACGACCAATTAGGTTTGAATCCTTTTGGCTAACAAGTAATTTTTTTAGGAAGACGTTGGACAATATTTGAAAGTAGGCGGAGCGTATGGAAGGAAACTCCCTCAGTCAAAAACTTTGATTCACTCTGCCAAAGTTACAAAGCTGGAGTCACGAGTCCTTTGGCAACTTCAGAGAGCGTCTTGCCAGACTAAAGAAGGATCTCATCTCCATACAAGGCCTTCCAGTAATGGAGACTACTCTATCAGATGAAAAAGAAATCATCAAGAAGATCAATAATCTACTACTGCTCGACGAAGCATTTGGAAGCAACGATCCCGATGTTAGTGGATCAATCTTAGAGATAAGAACTCAAAATACTTCCATATGATAGCGATGAAGAGAAAGCAAAAAAATGAGATCCGAGCCCTATAACTCCCTGACGGTAGCTGGACAACCAATCAGGGCAGAATCGCAAACACCATCCTGGCGCACTTTCGATCTATATTCTGCACAGATGATTCCATAGCCGCCGATCAGACGCTCATATCTGAATGCAATAGGATCACGGAAGAGGAAAAGATAGAGATTGGACGAGAGCCTGAGGAGGAAGAGATCCAGCATATAGTCATGGGGTTTGGGCCTCTCAAAGCCCCGGGCCCCGATGGTATCCGTCCGTGTTCTATCAAAGAAACTGGGACATAGTAGGCAAGGACATATGTAAGTTGATCAGACTCTTCTTTACAGATGCTTTGCTCCCTCGTCACATGAATCATACTAATATTGCTCTCATCTTAAAGACTCATTCCCCATTTACCCCGACTGATTTCCGACCCATCGCTCTCTGCAATGTCACTTATAAGATCATCTCCAAAATCCTTACCAATCGACTCCGGCCGCTCATTGATAAGCTGATCTCCCCCAACCAAAATGCCTTCATCCTCGGCAGGCAGATATCGATCAACGTTATCATTGCCAAGAGATCATACACGCAATGAAGAGATTTCCCAAAAAGTAGAACACCTTGGCACTTAAAATTGACACGTCTAAGGCGTATGATCGCCTATCTTGGGCTTTCATCAAGGATGTGCTTCATTGTGTTGGCATACAAGGAAAGTCCAATGACCTAATCATGAGCCGCATTACCACATCTTCATTCTCCATCCTTGTTAATGGAGCCCCGCATGGTCATTTCAAGCGGGCAAGAGGCATTAGGCAAGGATATTCGCTTTCGCCTTATGTATTCATATTATGTGCAGATGTGCTATCAAGATTGTCTCACCGAACAGAATGAGCCAATCTATTCAATGTCATTCGTATCAACAGGTACTCTCCACCTATATCCCATCTGTTATTTGCTGATGATATTTACATCTTTGGTCAGGCAAATCCAAACGTGCTACAAGCCACAAAAATATACTACACACATTCTCTCCTGGTCGGGACAACAAATTAACTACAAGTCAAGCATCCTTTTTAGTAAGATGGTATCTCAACAAGAGAGCTGATCATTGGCTGATAAATACCTGGGGCACGAGCTGCTTAAAGCTAAAGGAAGGATTTCCTTCTATTCATCCCTGGTCGAAAATGCAAAATACGTTTGAAAGGATGGAAGGCCAAACTTCTCTCCCACGCAGGATGCTCTACACTTATCAAATCAACGCTTGGATCTATGCCTATATACTATATGTCAACTTACAAGATCCCTCGCGCAGTTACGCATGCTCTAAATAGGCAACAATGCGCATTTTGATGGGGGCATGACCAGACGGAGCGCAAGCTACACTTCTTAGCATGGGACAAAATCGCACAACCCAAAGGACAAAGCGGACTGGGTTTCAGGAGGATGGAGTGGGTTAATGATGCCCTGATCGAAAAACTTCACTGGAGATTTCTGACTCAACCCCATCAACTTTGGGCTCGCCTCTTGCGTGGCATTTATCTCCAGAATAAATCTGTGTGGACAACAAAGCGCTCGAGAAGAGACTCACCAACTTGGGTGAGCATACTGCAGGTCAGAAAACTCATGACGAGTCATATTATTGGAAGATTAACGGGGGATGGGTCGACATATTAGCCGATCCTTGGTTACCAAGCTTACTAGAACATAGAATCAAATCTGATATTACTCTCCCTGCAGATATTAGGCTAGTTCGTGATCTTTTTAATCCCATCACTCGATATTGGAAGAAACAGCTCAGAGTCCATATTCACTCCTCTAGAGGCAAAAGCAATCATGGACATCAACATTCGGGGAGAGGGTGGGGAAGACAAACTCATCTGGACCGGCTCTAGGAATGGCAAGTTTTCCTCTAAATCCTTGTATGAAACAATTCGACGAAACACCCCAAGCAGCTCTCGTACTTTCTATGAACAAAGAATGTGGAAACACCTGTGGAGTTTGGGGACATTGTCGCCAAGAGTACAAGTATTCATCTGGAGACTGCTGAGCAATGCGCTACCACTCCTCACTACCATCACGGATCCCTAGCAGCAACCCGCTATGTCCTTTCTGTTTGCTTCATAACAAAGACGACAACCATCTGTTTCTACACTGCCATGTAGCTAAGAGCGTTTGGTTCGGTACGTAGCATACTGGGCTTATGGGCATACGAGCATATGGCCATCGGCAGTTTACTCTGCAATTGGTTGCATGAACCAACATCACACGAGGCATTCAAGGTGAGAGCTTATCTACTCTGGAGTATATGGAAATCTAGATGCTCTTGCATCTTTCAAAAGGTTACTCCTAATCCCCAGTATACCATCAACCAAGCCCTCTCCATGCACTCGACCTACAACAACATAAATGCAGATAAAATGGAGAAGGTCCGTAATGCAAGGTCAGAGTTCTTTTCAACAGAAACATGGAGTGCCCTAGAAACAAATGAGATCGAAATAAACGTGGATGGGGCGACCTCGTCTACAACCATTGCAGTGGCAGCAGTAGGGCATGATTCGCAAGGATGCTTCATAGCTGGGAAGACATGGACGACGACACACTTCTTCGGGGCAAACACCAGCTTATAGGCTGAACTTCATGCCATCCATCACGACGTCCTACTGGCTCGACAGATCAGAGCGGAAGAGATTTTCATAGAAAGTGACTCACTGACGGAGGTCAAGATTATGAATGGAGAGGCAGACCTCCTTCCCTGACGTATGCTAGATCGCTTAAAACTCTGTTAGAGAGGAGCTTGCTTCTCTCCCAAAGCAACCTCTCTTCAGGTTTGTTAGAAGACAAGGCAATAGAGTGGCTCACTCTTTAGCTGCCTTTGCTATCAAGAATTCCAGTAATTCTAGTTATTCATCACCCCCAGTTTGCATTATGCCTACTCTGGAGGAGGATTGTAATGTTGCAGCGTTATCTGCACTTTTTTAGTAATAAAAACACCTACTTCCCCTAAAAAAAAGATAAAATTATACTTGAAATGAAGGGATAAACTTTGTAGTTGTTACTAATAATAAAAGATAATGTAAAGAACTTAAAGAGGAAGAAGATAAAATTAGACTTGAAATTAAGGGATAAACTTTGTAGTTGTTACCAAACGATTACTACCATTATGATAGTTGACTGTAAACAACTTTGAGATACTTGTCTATTAGAATAATAAAAGATAATGTAACGAATGTATTATCTGGTGTATTTAACTGCAAATTAGAATATTTTATGATGCATTATAACATGTTTCTATATATGATTCAAACTTTGATCCTAGTACCTCTCATCTCCCACCACATGACCCCTGAATTTTAAATCTATAATTCCCAAATACATACGATTTGTTGAAAAATTAAAATTAAAAGAAAGAGCAAGCTAATAATAATACAGCTCTGCTACACGGACCGTGGTTTCAACCGCGACTGAAACCGCGGCCACGTGTCGGATTTCGACTGATCGATTTCCGGTCGACGGCAACAGAAGCGGACTGAGTGTTTTTCATTTTTTTTGGACCAATCTGTAACTGCCACGTGGCACTACAGTTTTTTTTTTTTTTTTTGGTCTGAGTATACTTTTCCATAATAATATTTGTTGGGATGTCAAACTAAAAAAGTATATAGCCAGACAGCTATCCATTATAGTCTTCTGCACTACATGCAGGAGAAGCTTGGCTTGGTCCCGCAAGAAGACCCAATGATCATTTGCCAACGTGCGAAAAAAGAACAAAAAAAAAATTATACAGCTTCATGTACCATTTGTAACCATAGTTTATACATTCTTTTTCCTGCTTTCTATGCTGTGTTCTTATTCTGCAGCCATTTAATATACAGCTAGGCTAGCTAGCTAGGCTAGCTAGGGATACGCATCAACCCATATATATATGTTTCTTTATTGTGGCAAGTGCTGCTCGTGTTTGGTATGCGACGATGACTTGACTTTTGGACCAGCGTTGAGGCTGTGCACGGAGAGACCGCTCTTTAAATTAAGAAAAATGTTAAGTCTACAATTAAATGTTGATAATCTTTTTACCACCTCTCTTTTCCACTTTTTGTTGGGAAAGAAACGCGGAAACCTTTTCCCAAATCGGAGAGTACCTGCGAGAGGACCGAGCAATACAACGCACGAACCCAAAAATAGCCACACAAAAATAATCACGCAGACACAGAGAATTTTTGACGTGGAAACCCTTGCGGGAAAAACCACGGGACGATCGGAGTCCAACCCTGAGAAGCCTCCACTAATGGAATAGAAGAATTACACCCTCTACAAACTCCTCCCGATCCAAATCGGATCCCCACAACACTCAGAGATAAGAACAATGATTATAAGGCTACGAAGAGCGAGAACGACGAGTAGAGATTACCCGAAACACGATCTCCTTCGAAAACGACCTTCAATCCTCCGCCTTCTTCTCCGAAGTTGCAATGGCACTCTTGCCTCCTTCTCTCTCTCAAACTTGTGTTACGTTGCGATAATACGATAATGAATTAGGGTTGAGAAAACTCAATATATCTCCCTAATCCCGCAACCAACCTGGACCGTTGGATTAGATCCAATGATGAAAACTCATCCAGAAATCCGCTTCAGCCCCCGACGACACAGAGTTCGGCCAGAACTCTGTGTGGGGCAACCAGCACCTACTGGCCAAACCATGGAACGGCCAGACCGAGTTCGGCCCGAACTCGCCATGGGACCGAGTTCGGCCCGAACTTGGATCCCCTGCTTCCAGCAGCTCCAGCAGCAACAGCAGCAACTCCGTCGCCTACTTCCCGAGCTTCTCCGACATCGGACGACGCTCGTCGCACTCCGGGGTCTTCTCCACATAGGTTGGGAACCCCACCCACTCCAACAAATCCCCCCCTTCACAACTATGGAGAGGACGTCGTCATCCCGACGACCTGCCTGCAGTACTCAAACTTCCCTCTTGGTAGAATCTTCGTGAACATATCAGCTCCGTTGTCGTCTGTATGCACCTTCTCAAGCACCGCGTCCTTCTTCTCAACCACATCCCGTATCCAATGATACCGGGTCTCGATGTGCTTGGACCGGCTATGAAACGTCTGATTCTTCACAAGGTGGATCGCACTCTGACTGTCGCAAAGCAAAGTATACTGCTCTTGCTTCAGTCCCATTTCCTGCAGCAGCTTCTTCATCCACAACAGCTCCTTGCAAGCCTCCGTCGCCGCAATGTACTCTGCCTCTGTCGTCGACAAGGCAACACACTTCTGCAACCGCGACTGCCACGATACTGCTCCTCCCGCAAACATCATCACGTAGCCCGAAGTCGATCGCCTCGTGTCTACATCTCCAGCCATATCAGCGTCGGTATACCCAACCAGCTTCGGCTCGTCACCACCAAAGGAAAGTCTCCAACCAGCAGTGCCCTGAAGATAACGTAGAATCCACTTGACCGCACTCCAATGTACCCTTCCAGGATTTGAAAGATACCTGCTAACCGTACCAACTGCATGAGCGATATCTGGCCTCGTACACACCATAGCATACATCAGGCTTCCCACAGCTGAGGCATATGGAACCCGCTCCATATCTTCCTTTTCGTCCTCGGTAGATGGACACTGCTCCTCAGTGAGCTTAAAGTGAGCCGCGAGGGGGGAACTCACTTTCTTCGACCCGTCCATCCCGAAACGCTGAAGTACCCGGTGAATGTACTTCGTTTGGGACAAGTGTAGCAGCTTGGACTCTCTCTCTCGGCTGATCTCCATCCCAAGAATAGTCTTCGCTGCGCCCAAATCCTTCATAGAGAAGGCCGCGCCCAGTTGGCGCTTCAACTCCGCTATCCTAGTGGCATTCCGACCCACTAATAGCATATCATCAACATAGAGCAACAAAATGATAAAATCATCATCGGCAAAATACCTCACAAATGCACAATGATCCGACGTCGTCCGTGCATAACCATGCTCCCCCATAAACGACTCGAACTTCCTGTACCACTGCCTCGGAGCCTGCTTCAGACCATACAAGCTCTTCCTCAACCGGCAGACCAAATGTGACTTGCCCTTCTCACAGAATCCCTCCGGCTGCTCCATGTACAACTCCTCCTCAAGATCACCGTGGAGGAATGCCGTCTTCACGTCCATCTGCTCGACCTCCAAGTCGAGACTGGCTGCTAATGCTAGCACCACCCGAATAGACGAATGCTTGACGACAGGCGAAAAGATCTCATCATAATCCACGCCTTTCCGCTGACCGTAGCCTTTGACTACCAGCCTCGCTTTGTATCGAGGGCGAGTAGCATCATCCGTCTGCTTCACTCTGAACACCCATCGATTCTTCAAAGCCTTCTTGCCCTTTGGCAACCGCACCAGATCATAAGTGGAATTGGTGTGCAAGGAACTCATCTCCTCCTACATAGCCACCATCCACTCCTGCCTGTGTTCGTCTTCCATAGCCTCTGCGAAACTTTCGGGCTCCCCCCGTCAGTCAATAGCACATACTCATCCGGTGAGTATCTCGTAGATGGTCGACGATCCCTGTCACTCCTTCTCAGTGGAGCCACTGGTGCTGGCTGTATACCGACAGCCTCCGCCCCTTCAGGAACTACCTCTCCGGCATGCTCATCCTCCTGAGGGACACCCTGACCACCATCAGCAGGCTGATGATCAAGGTTGGGAGCAACTCCATGTACCGGCTCCCCCATAACTGGATCCTCTGCGATGTCCTCTGGAAACTGCTCGAAGCGAAATGACTCTAACTCAGGCAATTCCTCAGCCTTAGAAGGTGTCTTGGAATCCTGAGTGTTGGTCATGGTCTGATCCTCGACGAACACCACGTCCCTGCTTCTGCAGAGCTTTCCTTCCACTGGGTCGTAGAGTCTATAGCCAAACTCATCCCGACCATAGCCGACAAAGACGCATCGCCTCGTCTTCGGCTCAAGTTTGGTCCTCTCGTCCTTCGGTACATGCACGAAGGCTTTACAACCAAACGTCCGCAGGTGACTGTATGACGGCTCTTTGTCGTACCATACTTTATCAGGCACATCACCCTGCAAAGGAGCACTAGGAGACAAATTAATAATATAAGCAGCTGTGAGAAGAGCCTCACCCCAATAACTGCCCGGCAAGTTTGCTTCTGACAGCAAACACCGTACCCTCTCCATCAGTGTCCTGTTCATGCGCTCCGCTACACCATTGAGCTGAGGTGTCTTTGGCGGAGTCTTCTGGTGTCGTATCCCTTGCTCTCTGCAATACACATCAAAGGGACCGATGTATTCGCCGCCATTGTCGGACCGAACACACAACAACTTCTTGCCCGTCTCCCTTTCAACAGAGGCCTGAAACTCCTTGAAAGTAGGCAGCACCTGATCCTTGGTCTTTAAGGCATAGACCCAAACCTTCCTGGAACAATCATCAATAAAAGTCACAAAGTAAGAAGCACCACCAAGAGATTTTACCTTTATAGGACCGCAGACATCCGAGTGAATCAACTCGAGCAATGCCGGCTTCCTCGAACTTGGGTGACTCTGGAAAGACACCCTATTCTGCTTTCCAGCTAAACAGTACGTGCACTTCTCCAACTTTGTTGACTTGAGCCCCGGAATCACTTTCCTGTTCACCAAGTAGCTCATCCCCTTCTCGCTGATATGGCCGAGCCGCCTGTGCCACAACTCGGTAGACGCATCACTGACTGCGTTCACCTCCTGTGCCCCCTCTGCGCTCCCCTCCATATAGTAGAGACCGGACTTCTTGCTTCCTCTGGCAATCACCATCGAACCTCTGGAAAGTTTCCACTGACTGTTCCCGAAGAGACTGAAGAATCCCTCGTCATCCAACCTTCCAACCGACACCAGGTTGAAACGGATATCAGGGACATGACGAACATCCTTGAGAACAAGAACCGTACCCGTCTTCGTTCTCAAATGCACATCTCCAACGGCAACCGCCTTCGACACATCTCCATTGCCCATCTTCAATACGCCACAGTCGCCTGTCGTGTAAGTGGCAAACAGTGCCCTATTGTGAAATACATGTGCTGAAGCCCCCGAGTCCACCAGCCAAGAATTGTCATCGCAGGCAAGGTTAGTAATGACCTCATCACCTACGACGATCACATCGCCTCCATGTACCGAGGCCGCCGCTGTAGTGTTCTCTTCTTGCTTCCCCTTGTCGCCCTTCTTCTCTCTCTTCCAAGCGAAACAATTCCGCTTGATATGGCCCTTCTTACCGCAATGGTAACACTCTGAGTCCTCGTAACGACCCTTGGACTTCCCTCTGCTCTTGTCTCTGCCACCACCTGGACCCCTGCTTTTGCCCCTTCCGCGGCTCTCTGAAACAAGTGCCTCTGAGTGATGGGATGTGGATGAAGTGCCCTGAGAACGTCTCCGCATCTCTTCATTCAACACCCCGCTCTTGGCAAACTCCAGACTGACCACGCCCTCTGGAGCAGAAGCGATCATAGATACTCGTACGGTCTCCCACGAGTCTGGCAATGTACACAGCAGCCACAGTCCCTGAACTTCATCGTCGAACTTGACTCCCATAGAAGATAGCTGGTCAACCACGCCCTGGAAATCACTCAAGTGATCCGTAATAGACGCCCCATCCTTGTACCGCAGACCCATCATCGTTCGGATCAGGAACAACTTGTTTACCCCGGTCTTCTTCGCATACAAGGATTCCAGCTTATCCCACAACGTCTTCGCGTGCTCAATATTGGCAACATGGTTGTACACGTTCTCATCAACAAACTGCCGTATGTACCCACACACCTGTATGTGCTCGAACTTCCAGTCCTCCTCGGATTTATCACTGGGCCTCTCGGATGCAAACACGGGTAGATGCAGCTTCTTGACAAATAGCAAATCCTTCATCTTGCTCCGCCAATAATGATAGTTTGTGCCATTAAGGTTCACCATGCGCACCGGCTTCGCGTCCATCTCTCCTCTCTGGTTCCTCTGTCAACTCCTGACACCCTTTGAACCTGGCTTTGATACCACTCTGTTGGGAAAGAAACGCGGAAACCTTTCCCCAAACCGGAGAGTACCTGCGAGAGGACCGAGCAATACAACGCACGAACCCAAAAATAGCCACATAAAAACAATCACGCAGACACAGAGAATTTTTGACGTGGAAACCCTTGCGGGAAAAACCACGGGACGATCGGAGTCCAACCCTGAGAAGCCTCCACTAATGGAATAAAAGAATTACACCCTCTACAAACTCCTCCCGATCCAAATCGGATCCCCACAACACTCAGAGATAAGAACAATGATTACAAGGCTACGAAGAGCGAGAACGACGAGTAGAGATTACCCGAAACACGATCTCCTTCGAAAACGACCTTCAATCCTCCGCCTTCTTCTCCGAAGTTGCAATGGCACTCTTGCCTCCTTCTCTCTCTCAAACTTGTGTTACGTTGCGATAATACGATAATGAATTAGGGTTGAGAAAACTCAATATATCTCCCTAATCCCGCAACCAACCTGGACCGTTGGATTAGATCCAATGATGAAAACTCATCCAGAAATCCGTTTCAGCCCCCGACGACACAGAGTTCGGCCAGAACTCTGTGTGGGGCAACCAGCACCTACTGGTCAAACCTTGGAACGGCCAGACCGAGTTCGGCCCGAACTCGCCATGGGACCGAGTTCGGCCCGAACTCGGATCCCCTGCTTCCAGCAGCTCCAACAGCAACAGCAGCAACTCCGTCGCCTACTTCCCGAGCTTCTCCGACATCGGACGGCGCTCGTCGCACTCCGGGGTCTTCTCCACATAGGTTGGGAACCCCACCCACTCCAACACTTTTTACATATAAGTTCCACTGGATCCCATCTCCTCTGTCACCCCCATGCTATATGGGCTCCATCTGATCCCACCATCGAAGTTCGACACGTAGCGGTAGTAAAACAATTGTAAGCATTTGGTTGTAGACCTAGCAAAACTCTTAAATTAAGTCATATGGGCTACATGGATACAAGTATATATTGAGTCCTATGGATTTCCAACGTCTCTCTTCTATCTTTTCTTATACGTACAAAAATGCCTGCAAACCCTATTTCTTTAGGATTTGGATACGACTTCATCCGGTCTTGGTATCATGTGAGAGTCTGCGAGTTGAATATATTCAATATCATATTTAGGTCTTGTAATGGCCTTTGAGAGTTAATGTTGATGTCGTTTAGCATAACCAATGCGCTAGTTATATTTATAGATTTAATGATCCACATATTCATGTATGTCATTATCCGCTTTCAAATAATTAGGTACGAATGCATGGTCAAGTCCATCCTACGACACAATGTCTACAGTAGTATGTTGTCTATGGCACCAACCTGAGCTCATAGGGGTCCGAGGCAAACTCTCAAAATGGAAAAAAAAGTGGGGAATAAAATTATTGATACTGCGATTTGAACTAAGGAACTCTAGTGTTTGCTTGACAATTGTTAGGGTAGCAGTTATGAGGTATTTTTAAAGTACGGTTATGAGGGATCCGATTTTGGATGGTTTTAATTAGCGATTTTTATAGCAATTTAATCCATGGTTTGTAATAATTAACGAGCGGTTCTGAATTCTTTTTACAAGAATAAAATTATCTATATGTCCATATATAAAAAAAATCTCTCCCGAAGTTTCATTTTTGATGACGAAGTCTTTTTGATATAGGATTTTTGGAGATCTCTTTATGTATGTGTATCATATAGTGTTCTACTTTGGCAATAACCAAATGTGATTTATAAGAATGATCGTCTAGATGAAGATAGCCAGTTTAAGAATAATAGCCAGATGAAGATAGAAGAGGGTATAGAAAAAAAAGATATTAAAAACTCACCAGAGCAAGTAGAAGAGAAACAAAGATGAGAAAGAGAAAAAACGGTAGGGTATTGGTAGTTATAATTTTATTTATTTGTGAGGATATAAATAAAATAAAATAATAAAAATTCTAAAAAATAATCGATTTGGGATGTTTATAAAGACATCAAAATATAACAATACACCAATTTTGGGAGATTTTGAGCTGACTAAAATCAGTGCCTCCAAAAAATTATGAAGCAGAGGTTTTTTTTAAACGACCAGCTCAAAAACCTCTCAAAATCGGTGAAAACACCATTGCCAAACAGACCCCTAGTATATAAGGCTAACATGATAATCACAACTGTAATGCCCATATCTCGTATTACGTATTTGGAATACGTGTACGTATTTTACCCCGTATTGCATATCTCCCTGCTTGATTTATTTTGACATTTCATTGATTGGTTTATCTTGGTTCGGTTCGGTTTGTTTGGCTTGGTTCGGTTTTGCTTGATTTTATGTGAACCAAACCATTCCCACCTACCACCACCTTCATTAAATATCCCACCATACATTTCTCTCTCCACATTAACTTTCTTCTTCCCCACCATTACTTCTCCACCAACTAGAGAGAGTGGAGAGCTTAGGCAAGTGCATCTTGCTTCATGGAGGAAGTCCATTTTTATTATTCTATTGTCTTCCTCATGTGTTTCTAACCCACTTTAGTACTTAGCAATTTTCATTTCTGTGGTTAAATTCTTGTAGATCTAGTTTTGTGGTATTTTTGGTTTCCATGAATTTTGAACCATCAAACTTGCATATTTCTGCTAATTGTTAGTTCCATGTTGTAGAGAATTTCGTTCTACACCATTTTGATCTATGGAAGTTCGGATTTGGACTCTGGATGATGGAATTATGGAGCTTGGAAGCATGGCTTCATGGTGTTTTTCTTCTCAGAAATTGGAGGAGAAGAACAGTACTTGAGCGCATAACAATTTCATACGGCAAGTATTTTTCTCAGCCGCATGGCCATTTAATTAAATATTTAATCTAATGGGCCGCATGAGCATTGATTAGATATGCATTAGCCTAGCATTTAATGCATTAGTATTTTAATGCATTAGCATTTAATGTAGCTTGCAGTAGCTTGCATGATTAATTATTAAATCCCTATGCTAGCCGCATGGCCATCTGCTCAGTTGGCCGCATGGCTTTACATTAGTACATTATATTTAATGCATGCAAAGCATACATGCTTATATATTTTGCTTGCATTTAAATACTGATAGCCAGCCGCATATGGCATCACTGTTCATTTGGCCACATAGGCCCAAGCATATGCGGCTCCCCTTTCCCCCCCTTCATTTGCTTGTGGCCGCATAGGCTCAAGCAATATACATTGGCCGCATGCATTATTTTGCATTGCATGGCCATTATATTTAATACATAGTTGCATGCATTAGCTTTTTGCATGCGTTAGCTGTCTTTGCATGCATAAGCTTTATGCTTGCATGATTTAGCCTTAGCTAATAATGCTAGCTGCATGCATTAAATGGCTTGGCCCTTATTTAATTCTATGCATCAGCTTAAAATAGATTTTGCATGGCCTTTATTTTAATATATAATGTATTCAGTAACATGCTTTAGCTAGCATGTTTTAGTGCATATATAATGTAGTGAGCCGCATGAGAATATCCCTGGCCGCATGGCCCCCTTCAGTTATTTTCTGGCCGCATAAGCTTTGGCTGGCCGCATGGGTGGCTCTCCCACTCTCTTTGGCCGCATGTATGTTCTCCCACTTTTGGGCCGCATGGGGTCCACTTTGATCGTTTAAATATTTTATTTGCCTGAATTGTGGTCAGAATTTTTTCCCACTCCTAACATAAAAGTTGTAGAGTTTCTCCTTGGCTTCAAGAATATATATATTATAAATATATTATTATTTAATTGTGCAAGTTTCTCCCCTCCTTGATAAATGGCATGACTTGATAGTGACCCGTCGTGGTGCACTCCTGACAAGATAGCTTGACCTGACAAATTTGACATGATAACTTGACATGATAATTCCTGATAGTGGCCCGCCGTGGCGCACTCTTGACATGATAAACCTGACATGATATTTCTCGAAATGCTGTTGCGATGGCTAACCTGACATGACCAGTATGAATGACCTGGACACCGTAGACGATTGTGCTTGTACAAATGAACCAATCTTGTCTTGCATCATGTCTAGGACTGGGACCCCTGAGTACCACGGTCATGGGTACCCACTGTAAGTGGCTAAGCCTAATAACTAGAATAATTCAGTAGTCATGAGAGATTTCCCCAGTTACAGGCGATCCCGCTATCCCGGCCACAATTGTTTGGACTTGTAGCATGCCGTCGAGTAGGGCACATTTCCAGCCACTGTCATGTGGGGCACTTCATGAAACAATTTCTACGCACACTGTCATGTGTTGCACCTTTATTGTACTAATATTCGCCTGGATAACCTGGATGGTCTGCAGGGCTTGTGGGTGTGGAATATCTCATTGCATCTTACTAGTAATTAGGCCTGTGATAACCCTAGTTAGTTAAAGTATCAAGTCGTACTTATTACTTGGCCGTGATTGATTGAATGAATTCTAACCCTGTCTATTCTTGCCTTGATCCTGTACAAGATTGTTACATGACATGATTACTTGTGCTTGCTCTAACAATAAAGATCAGGGGATCAGTTCTCTTCAGGTGAAGGGTTACAACCCCGGTCCTTGTTTGGTTTACGGGTTGTAACCTGGCTCCCGGAGCAGTTCTGTGTTCTCTCTTCGTTTATTGTCTTGTTGTACCCCATGACATGCTCGACAAGCTTTACCTTACATTAAGATCGTGATTATTTATACTGGCCTTATTGATAAATGGTGGGGATACCAAGTTCCGTTTAGATGAAGAGTTACAACCCCGGTTCTTGTTTGGTTTACGGGTTGTAACTTGGTTATCTGAATAGTCCCATGGTTACCTCATCATATATCACCTGTCATGCTTTTCCTTAATTACTGTCTTTTATTATGTAATTATACTCTTGTGCTATTTGCTGGTTTTAGTTTCTAAGTGAAGCCTCCTTTGTGGCACTTACTCTTTCTGGGGTCTGACCCAGCTGGTTTGTATGGCCAGATTTCGGGGCAACCCCAGGGGATCTACCGACCTTCCAGCCACATGGTGACCACTAGACGGAATTCTGGCAACGAGTGGATTATTTTTGGCTCTCCCACTCTATTGTAAAAATATTCTTTTGAGGCGTTTAGTCGGCGAGCAAGTGTTAGCTCGTATTGCATTTTTACTTACTGTCTGCCTATGGGCTGTAACATGATTGGCAACCTAGGGTTGATCATGTATGACGAAACTCTTGCTAGTCCTCACATTTTATAACGACTAGCTTCATGATCAGCTGAATATGTAATGTTTGGGATGCCTTACTATTGTATATTTGGTGATCTTACATCTTGTAACGTTTACTTACTTGCTTGTGATTGAGACACTAGGCTTGTTCTTGACCATAAGAGACTGATGACTTGTATATAAACCCTCATATAAATAGACAGCCGTAACCGTATAATGAGGTGAATTTTATTTCATTATACGTAGCTGGCTATGTCTGCCCCCGCTCTCCAGTATTCTGGTTCTGGGGCGTGACATGGTTTAAGTGGTGGCCCATACAGGTCTTGTAAATCAAGATATGTGAGGGTTTACCGAATAGATGTCTCAATCAGTACTCGCCTTTGATCTCTGTTCGTATTCTCTGAATCCCTGAAATTCTTGTCCTGATCACATAATTGTAATCGTTGGTCTGTCCTGGTCCTTCTTTATTGTTCCCTATGTCGTCTTCTTCAGCGGCATTGTTCCTGGACCTGGCGATCAGCAAGGCGAAGTGCCTCCCGTGGACCAGCAGCAACCAGAAGATCAGGCCCAGCACTCAGGAGCAGCCTCCCGGGTCATGCCTACCGGGGATCCCGAGCCACCAGTTCAGCCCGTCCAGCCTGCAGAGCCCGATGATGGCACTTTGGTAGGTCTCATCAGGACCTTGTTAGCTTCCCAGGATCGTAAAGGAGATGCCTTTCACCAGGCAGTGGAAGATGCTCTGAACAGAGGCGGTCGTTATGGGAACAGTGCAGCGAACAGTTTCAAGCGCCTGAACCCTCCATTCTTCGATGGCAGCGAAGATGCTATCGCTGCTGACGCGTAGTTTCAGGACACAGAGGTGATTCTAGAAGCAGCTAGGACCCCAGAGAACGAGAAGGTGGCCGTAGTGCGCCTGCAGTTGTTGGATTTGGCCCGCAGCTGGTGGGCGGTGTAGGCCGTTGGATTAGTGGCACCCATTGCTTGGGCAGTATTCAGAGAGCGATTCCAGACCAAGTACTTCGATGCTGTTGCTCGGTACGATCTGCAGACGAGGTTCACCAATCTGAAGCAGATGGACAGGACGGTCGACGGATATGCGGCCGAGTTTTCCAGACTCAGTCGGTTTGTTCCCACCTTGGTGGCGACCGAGTTCGACAGAGCTCAGCGATTTTAGCAGGGACTCCACTTAGAGATTCTGCTGGCAGTGGAGCAGTTTGAGCATCAGACTTTCGATGCGGTATTGAGAGCAGCCAGGAGGCACGAGTATACCTCCCACAGGATAGTGGACAGGACCGGAGGTCGGAAGCGATCTCACAGTCAGATGACCCAGTTTACAGTACCAGCCCCGGCAGTCAGGGCTTTGACAATTGGAACTCCAAGGCAGGCGGCCTCATTGACGTCGGTCACGTCCCCTCAGCAACAGAAGCAGAAGCAGTCTTCCGCAATGGGCTACACTCATTGTGGGAAGCCAGGACACATTGTTTCGGAGTATCGCAGAGCACATGGATGGTGCTTGGCTTGTGAGCACCGGACCACAAGATAGGGTCCTGTCCGAATAGGGCCAGTTCGTCATCGACCCAGACTAGTCCCTCGGTAAGGGGACCAGCACCAGCACCCGAGCAGCAGCAACATCAGTACCAGCCTCCGAGGCCATTGCCACCTCAGGCACAAGTCTTCCAGCAGCAGAGACCCCAATAATATGCCCTGGTCCAAGCTCAGATTCAGAACCGACAGAGAGGTTTTTAGTAGGATGTCTTCCCTCTTTCTCGTGCCTTCGATTTCCTTGCTTACATACATGATTGCATGATTGATTGCTTAGTATAGCTTGCCTGAGATTAGTATAGCTTGTCCTTGCAATTCTAACCTCTTTATTAAATTCCGAGGACATAATTCTTTTAAGGTGGGTAGAGTTGTAATGCCCATATCTCGTATTACGTATTTGGAATACGTGTACGTATTTTATCCCGTATTGCATGTCTCCCTGCTTGATTTATTTTGACATTTCAATGATTGGTTTATCTTGGTTCGGTTCGGTTTGTTTGGCTTGGTTCGGTTTTGCTTGATTTTATGTGAACCAAACCACTCCCACCTACCACCACCTTCATTAAATATCCCACCACACATTTCTCTCTCCACATTAACTTTCTTCTTCCCCACCATTACTTCTCCACCAACCAGAGAGAGTGGAGAGCTTAGGCAAGTGCATCTTGCTTCATAGAGAAAGTCCATTTTTATTGTTCCATTGTCTTCCTCATGTGTTTCTAACCCACTTTAGTACTTAGCATTTTTCATTTCTGTGGTTAAATTCTTGTAGATCTAGTTTTGTGGTATTTTTGGTTTCCATGAATTTTGATCCATCAAACTTGCATATTTCTGCTAATTGATAGTTCCATATTGTAGAGAATTTCGTTCTACCCCATTTTGACCTATGGAAGTTCAGATTTGGACTATGGATGATGGAATTATGGAGCTTGGAAGCATGGCTTCATGGTGTTTTTCTTCTCGAAAATTGGAGGAGAAGAACAGTACTTGACCGCATGACAATTTCATGCGGCAAGTGTTTTTCTCAGCCGCATGGACATTTAATTAAATATTTAATCTAATGGGCCGCATGAGCATTGATTAGATATGCATTAGCCTAGCATTTAATGCATTAGTATTTTAATACATTAGCATTTAATGTAGCTTGAAGTAGCTTGCATGATTAATTAATAAATCCCTATGCTAGCCGCATGGCCATCTGCTCAGTTGGCTGCATGGCTTTACATTAGTACATTATATTTAATGCATGCAAAGCATGCATGCTTATATATTTTGCTTGCATTTAAATGCTGATAGCCAGCCGCATATGGCATCACTGTTCGTTTGGCCACATAGGCCCAAGCATATGCGGCTCCCCTTTCCCTCCTTCATTTGCTTGTGGCCGCATAGGCTCAAGCAATATACATTGGCCGCATGCATTGTTTTGCATTGCATGGCCATTATATTTAATACATAGTTGCATGCATTGGCTTTTTGCATGCGTTAGCTGTCTTTGCATGCATAAGCTTTATGCTTGCATGCTTTAGCCTTAGCTAATAATGCTAGCTGCATGTATTAAATGGCTTGGCCCTTATTTAATTCTATGCATCAGCTTAAAGTAGATTTTGCATGGCCTTTATTTTAATATATAATGCATTCAGTAACATGCTTTAGCTAGTAATATGCTTTAGCTAGCATGTTTTAGTGCATATATAATGCAGTGAGCCGCATGAGAATATCCCTGGCCGCATGGCCCCCTTCAGTTATTTTCTGGCCGCATAAGCTTTGGCTGGCCGCATGGGTGGCTCTCCCACTCTCTTTGGCTGCATGTATGTTCTCCCACTTTTGGGCCGCATGGGGTCCACTTTGATCGTTTAAATATTTTATTTGCCTGAATTGTGGTCAAAATTTCTTCCCACTCCCAACATGAAAGTTGTAGAGTTTCTCCTTGGCTTCAAGAATATATATATTATAAATATATTATTATTTAATTGTGCAAGTTTCTTCCCTCTTTGATAAATGGCATGACTTGATAGTGACCAGCCGTGGTGCACTCCTGACAAGGTAGCTTGACCTGACAAATTTGACATGATAACTTGACATGATAATTCCTGATAGTGGCCCATCATGGTGCACTCTTGACATGATAAACCTGACATGATATTTCTCGAAATACTGTTGCGACGGCTAACCTGACATGACCAGTATGAATGACCTGGACACCGTGGACGATTGTGCTTGTACAAATGAACCAGTCTTGTCTTACATCATGTCTAGGACTGGGACCCCTGAGTACCACGATCATGGGTACCCACTGTAAGTGGCTAAGGCTAATAACTAGAATAATTCAGTCGCCATGAGAGATTTCCCCAGTTACAGGCGATCCCGTTATCCCGGCCATAATTGTTTGGACATGTAGCCTGCCGTCGAGTAGGGCACATTTTCAGCCCACTGTCATGTGGGGCACTTCATGAAACAATTTTTACGCACATTGTCATGTGTTGCACCCTTATTGTACTAATATTCGCCTGGATAACCTGGATGGTCTGCAGGGCTTGTGGCTGTGGAATATCTCATTGCATCTTGCTAGTAATTAGGCCTGTAATAACCCTAGTTAGTTAAAGTATTAAGCCGTACTTATTGCTTGGCCGTGATTGATTGAATGGAGTCTAACCCTGTCTATTCTTGCCTTGATCCTGTACAAGATTGTTACATGACATGATTACTTGTGCTTGCTCTAATAATAAAGATCAGAGGACCAGTTCTGTTCAGGCGAAGGGTTACAACCCCGGTCCTTGTTTGGTTTACGGGTTGTAACCTGGCTCCCAGAGCAGTTCTGTGTTCTCTCTTCGTTTATTGTCTTGTTGTACCCCATGACATGCTCGACATGCTTTACCTTACGTCAAGATCGTGATTATTTACACTGGCCTTATTGATAAATGGTGGGGATACCAAGTTCCGTTCAGATGAAGAGTTACAACCCCGGTTCTTGTTTGGTTTACGGGTTGTAACTTGGTTATCTGAATAGTCCCATGGTTACCTCATCATATATCACCTGTCATGCTTTTCCTTAATTACTGTCTTTTATTATGTAATTATACTCTTGTGCTATTTGCTGGTTTTAGTTCCTAAGTGAAGCCTCCTTTGTGGCACTTGCTCTTTCTGGGGTCTGACCCAGCTGGTTTTGTATGACCAGATTCCGGAGCAACCCCAGGGGATCTACCGACCTTCCAGCCACATGGTGACCACTAGACGGAATCCTGGCAACGAGTGGGTTATTTTTGGCTCTCCCACTCTATTATAAAAAATTCTTTTGAGGCGTTTAGCCGGCGAGAAAGTGTTAGCTCGTATTGTATTTTTACTTACTGTCTGCCTACGGGCTGTAACATGATTGGCAACCTAGGGTTGATCATGTATGACGAAACTCTTGCTAGTCCTCACATTTTGTAACGACTAGCTTCATGATCAGCTGAATATTTAATGTTTGGGACGCCTTACTATTGTATATTTGGTGATCTTACATCTTGTAACGTTTACTTACTTGCTTGTGATTGAGACAATAGGCTTGTTCTTGACCATAAGAGACTGATGGCTTGTAGATAAACCCTCATATATCTAGACAGCCGTGACCGTATAATGAGGTGGATTTTATTTTATTATACGTAGCTGGCTATGTCTGCCCCCGCTCTCTAGTATTCTGGTTCTGGGGCGTGACAACAACACCACAAATCTTTTGAGATAAGAGTGGTCCATAATACATCCATATTCTATTCTAGATATATCCATGTTGGGACCTCTATAATCTATGGGCCCTAGGTCATTGTCTAGTCTGCCCTCAATCAAGATTAATATGATTCAACAAACAACATTGGTATAACTAAAAATCATAACATAATTACAACATATATATTCCACCAATATGAACATCTAGCATTTGTATAATTTTCTATGACAATTTAACTCATTCACAATATCTGACGGTAGAAAAAGAATAAGAGTCATAATAGTTGTCGTCCACAATCAAAAATTGAATTAATTAATATCCACATGGTTCAAAAGAAATCATAGACCTAAACTAAAGAAAAGCAATAGCAATATAAAGTCCTCTAAAATTTCAAGTCCATAAATAAGAACTTCGAAAACAAATATGATAAATGAAATAAAAGCTAACTAGTCATTTTTTTTTCAATTTTAGATGGGCTCCAAATCCTTCATAAACTCAACTATCTTACCCACCGAAGGTCCATAATGAGTGTTGTTGTTTTCGCGGACGAATATACATATGTAGGAAACCAAAAGTTACAACACGCACACAGACACTTAAACAAAGGAAATACGATTGTAGCTTGAGAAATATAAAAAGCTAACAAACTTTGTAACACAGTTGCTAATACATTACTCGTTACAACCACAAAATTAATAGAATATGAAAGACTTGGAAGTAGAAAGCTCGTAGGGTTGATGATGATCACTATTGCTTAAAGTAAGATTCAACATTATTCTGTCGATCTACTCCCAAGAACCAGCAAGTTCATAAACACAAACTTATGGAACACTATGTCACTCTTGCAAAGATGACTTGAACTCTAGACGCCTTAGTGTACATGAACATCACTTGGTTACTTAGAATGGCTACTACTAACTCTCCTCTCGTAGCATATATTAACTTGCTCTCACCCCCGAAAGAGAATAACTATAGATATATAAAGGAATCAACCCCCATAGCATCCCACTACCCATAGTGGAAAATAAATTTGGAGAATAACTCTCCATTAAGTAGGCGATTATAGCAGTAACCTCTACTAAAAGGCATTTAAGCTCCAGGAGTATCGAACATCTATTTTTGCATAGCACAATAACATTTTCACGTAGAAATGCTGCTATGTGCAGCTCTGTGTACAGCTCCATGCGCTTATATGCCTATGCGCCTGTCACGACCCGGTCCCAATTACTTGGGTCGAATCGGATCATGTCCAGCCTGCACCGCTGTTGAGGCGACGGCAGTAAGCTGTAACTTCCATATGCAGGTAATCAACAACTCAATCTAATCTGCCACAACTTTATTATTCGATAATTTAAACTTAAAACTTGTCCAGTATAAAGTACAATCTTAAAACCACCAACTGAATAACATTGTTTTTAAAACAAAACTATCAAACTGGAAAATAACATCTAAAAAAACAACAACATCATCATCAGGTACGCCATCCTCAGGAAGCACAGCAGGGTATAGCTCAGGGTCATAGTAGCTACTAATCAGTAGCTCTGCATCCTCATAAGGACCTAAAAATATAGTCTCCAGTCAGGAGGGAGCAAAGTACAAATTCATGATATTTTAACAATTGAAATTAATAATAAAATTATGCACTTTTAAACAATTTAAAATAAATGATTTTTCAACAGTTAAAACAGTGTGATATGAATAGGTAATGAATATGACCGGATTGGGTTTGTTACAGTAATATCCTAGTGATATGGTATGGCTTATCCCCGTGTGTTTGAGGGGTAAGCTAATACAATCAGTTATACTATTGGATGTGGTCATATCCACTACACTACTCCCCCAGTCCCCAATAGTTACAGTAGTTACAGTCAATATTCCGTGTTGTATCGTGGTTTAAACTTGTATTAAAATAATTATTAACTAACTGTAATCTACCACAAAAATGTACTTGCCTCAAATGATTTGACTGGACGGGTCGATACGTCGGGATGGGAATTCAGGTTCTTCCTTGAAATCCTACATTCGGAAACTTGTCTCAGAAAACCAAAGGTGCCAATGATGTTATACTAGTTGCAATCTCTAGTTGTGTCCTAGTCAATTTTTAGTCTTTATTTAGCTAACACAACCAAAACGCTATTTATTAATGCGTTGCAATTAAGAAACATCAATTTATATTTAATTTCAAGAAAAATTGTATTTATCGGTTTATTTGGAAAAACTTGGTATTTTATAATTATATAACTATAAAACTAAGATTTTCCTTTTTAATGAGAAATACATGAATTTCTATTTTAAATTTACAACTTAATTGCTAAGTGACAAAACAATTATTATTATATTCTTTTTAAAATACAATAAATAATTATCATTTTATACTACGTTCCCACGACCAAAATCATCCAGAAAAATAAAAGAAAAATAAAATAAAACCTAAGCTATTATAATCTCACAACCAGAATAAATAAATAGACGTATGCCCTTACAGACCAATTACATGAATTTAAATAAGAATAAAAGTTTGGTTAGTCCTAAAAATTTTCTACAATTAAATTTACAAAATAAAATAATAATTTTAAACTAAATTGAATTTATTTTATGAGTCTCAGAATATTGGTCCATTCTTCGAAATAGCTAATGCCTCAACGTTCGGGCGAAACTGGTTTCGTTTGCACTTAGCCAGGGCCCATTGACCAATACGGTCGTCGCCCAATAAATTCAAATATTTTATATTTTTCGAAAATCATTTTAAAACTATATAATTAAATTTTATAGAAATTTTGGCAGCATTCCCTCTATTTTTGGGATAACCCAAAACTGGGAAAAATGCCAAACCAAACATCGATAACTGTCCCAAACCAGGGAACACCAATTTCCAACCAAAAAAAAAAATAACCAGAACTCTAAAATAATATCGAACCCGAAAATATCTATAGTAATTCTTCCGAAAATTCGAAAAACCCAACTGAACTCAGAGAACCCGAAATGAATTTCGGAACTACCAACAAAATACTCAAACCAAAGAATTATTCCAAAACTCACAAAGTATTTCCGAAAAGATTTCGGAAAATCCGAAAATCACGCATACCGAATTCCCAGGGAATTCTTGGACCAAATATCATCACAGACCAAGACAGGGGACGAACTACTGTGAATATTCAGAAATTACCCAATGCTGACGGAATCTGAAGTGTAGCCTCAGACTCGGAACGTGTCCAGCACTCGTGGACAACAAGAAAATCAGCAAAACAGCAGATCTGGGTCGCAAAGCAAACAGATCTGGGACCACAGGAGGTCGGGCACGGGCGCAGGGGTCGTCGGCAAAGGAGTTCGCTGAGCGGGGGTCGGCCGGTGGCCGCGGGTCGCCGGACAGAGGAGACGGCGGCGACGGATCGGCCTGGATCGGGCGCTGGAGGGCGGCGGCAAGGGAACGGGCCGGGGCTCGCCTGGGGTGGCGCTAGGAACTCCGGTGGTGGAGCTCGGGTTGCCGAAAAATTAGGGCACAGAAATGGGTTTTGGTAGTAGTGATGAAAGAGAGGGATGAAGAGTGCGTTTTATAGATGACGGGGGCTTGGGGGTTACCGGAAGAGGAGGGGGTGACCTTTCGGGGAGGCCGACGGTCGCCGGAGTGATGGCAGCGGCGGCAGTTTGGAAGAGCTCGGGTCGGAGAAACCGCATTCTCTTCGTTTCTCAAATAGAGAATTAACAGAGATGGAAATGAGAAAGAAAAAATGGGTTTAGTAAAGTTTTAATGGGTTTGGTTTAAGTATGGGCTAAAAATGGGTTTAGTAAAGTTTTAATGGGTTTGGTTTAAGTATGGGCTTAATGGGTTGCTCTTTTAATAGGTTTGGACTAAAGAGTCATATAATGGTTTGTAAGGGTATTGTTGTTGGCCTACTGAATTTATGGGCTTAAGGCAAAAAAAGTTAATGGACTTAAAAAAAAGTGGATTGGGTTAAAGATTTACATATTATTTTCTTTAGGAAAAAATTGTAACTAAAATTTTTGTAACACTAAAAATTAATCTAAAATATATTCGGGCTCAGATTTTGGGTTCGGGACTAGGCCAGGCAATAAAAAATCCAAATTTATTTATTTTGAAAATAATTTTCTATTTAACTAATAATAATTTGAAAAACTAAATTAGCAAACACGTATTTAATAATTAAAAAGAAATCAAAATTTTATGGGTTTTACAACCTTCCCTCCTTAGAAAATTTCGTCCTCGAAATTTAAAGAGTAAGGTTAGGAAATAGCTCAGGTCTCAAACAAGTACGGGTACTGCTCCCGCATCTCATCTTCTCGCTCCCAGGTAGACTCGCCTGGGGAATCGTGGCTCCACATGACTCTGACTATGGGAGTCACTGAAGTCCTGGTCCTCTTCTCGCCTCTGTCCAAAATTGCCACTGGCTTCTCTGGTACTGTAAGACTCGGTCCAATCTCCAGCTCCGAATGGTCCAAGATATGACTCGGATCCGGGATGTAGCGTCTGAGCTGCGAAACGTGGAAGACGTTGTGCACGTCCTCAAGATTAGCTGGTAGAGCTAACCGATACGCTACTTCACCGATTCGGCTCAAAACTTTAAATGGTCCGATATATCTGGGACTCAGCTTCCCAGCTCTGCCAAATCGGATAGTTCCTCTGGTAGGAGAAATCTTCACAAAGATACTATCTCCTTCTTCAAATTCCAGTGGTCGACGACTGCTATCTGCCCAATGCTTCTGCCTGTCTTGGGCGATCCTGAGCTTGTCTCTGATCACCTTCACCTTCTCGGCTGCGTCAGTCACCATCTCTGGCCCCAGCAGTACTCTTTCTTCTACGTCGTCCCATGCAAGTGGAGTACGGCAACGACGTCCATAAAGAGCTTCAAATGGGGTCATACCAATGCTAGCTTGATAACTGTTGTTGTAAGAGAATTCTACTAAATGTAAGTGGTCCTCCCAAAACCCTCCAAATTCCAAGACGCAAGATCTCAGCATGTCCTCTAGCGTCTGGATGGTCCTCTCAGATTGTCCGTCAGTTTGGGGATGATAAGCTGTGCTGAACTTCAGTTTTGTTCCCAAGTTGTCATGCAAACTCTTCCAAAAGTGAGAGGTAAATCTTGTATCTCGATCAGATACAATACTTACCGGTACTCCATGAATCCGGTAGATGTGCCGCATGTACAGTGCTGCCAACTTCTCGATGGATAAACCAACCTTGAAGGGAATAAAGTGTGCCGACTTAGTCAGTCGGTCCACAATAACCCAAATAGCGTCCTTCCCTCCTTGGGATCGAGGCAATCCTGACACAAAGTCCATTGTTATATGCTCCCACTTCCACTCCAGAATGTCCAGCGGCTGTAGAAGTCCTGCGGGTCTCTGTCTGCTAGCCTTCACTTGTTGGCAAATCAAGCATCTAGCCACAAATCTAGATACATCCTTCTTCATTCCATACCACCAAACGATGGTACGCATATCCCGATACATCTTATTAGCTCCAGGATGTATGGAATACTGCGACTGATGCGCTTCTTGTATCAGCTCATTCTTCAATTCGCCAGATGGTACACACACCCTCGTACCATTCTTCAATGCTCCGTCACTGGCGATAGAGAAACCTTCAAGTGTTCCTGCCAGCACTTCATCTCTGAGTTTGCAAAGCGTCTCGTCTTGGAATTGTGTCTCCTTGATTTTGTCCATCAGACTTGAACACAATTGCAACTGCATCATGGTTGAGTCAGCTCCAGGTACATCAGCTTCTCGCCCCAGTTCCTTCATCTTCTCCTCAGGCAGTACAATCTCCAGACCAAGCTTCTCTATGTCCTCCAACAAGTGCCGCTCCTTGGTCAAAAACATCGCCACTGGGTATCGACTAAGTGCATCTGCAACCACATTAGCCTTATCCGGATGGTACTGCAGGTCGATGTTAAAATCTTTCATCAGTTCCAACCATCTTCTTTGTCTCATGTTCATCTCCTTCTGAGTGAAAACATATTTTAGACTTTTGTGGTCTGTATATATTTCCACTCTCTCTCCATATAGATAATGCTTCCAAAGCTTCAATGCAAAGATAACTGCAGCAAGCTCCAGATCATGTGTGGGATAGTTCTTCTCATGGTTCCGTAATTGCCTAGATGCATAAGCAATCACTTTCCCATTTTATTGAAGAACGCAACCCAGTCCTTTTCCAGAGGCATCACTGTAGATTGAGAAACCACCGGTTCCTGCAGGTAGCGCAAGGATTGGTGCAATGGTAAGCCTCTTCTTCAGCTCCTCAAATGCTGTCTGGCAATCTTCCGTCCAGATGAACTCTTCATTCTTCCGAGTGAGCTTCGTCATCGGTTCAGCAATTCTGGCAAAATCCTTCACAAACTTTCGGTAATAGCTAGCCAAGCCCAAGAAACTTCTGATTTCAGCAACCGAGCTTGGGGTAGACCACTTCTCAACAGCAGCTATCTTCTTAGGGTCCACCGAAATTCCTTCTCCTGTGACAACATGGCCAAGAAAATCCACCTTGTCTAGAAAGAATTCACATTTGGATAGCTTACCATATAACATCTCTTTCCTCAAAGTTCCCAGAACTTTTCTGAGGTGCTCCTCATGCTCCTCTTCAGTCTTCGAATAGATCAGAATGTCATCGATGAAAACAACGACAAACTGATCTAGGTATTCATGGAAAACCTTGTTCATAAGGTTCATGAATACAGCAGAAGCATTCGTCAATCCAAACGGCATGACCAAGAATTTAAACTGCCCATACTTGGTGTTGAACGCCGTCTTGGGAATGTTCTCCTTCCTGACCTTGATCTGATGGTAGCCGGATCTGAGGTCAATCTTCGAGAACACCTTGGCTCCACTGAGTTGGTCAAACAGGTCATCGATCCGGGGCAAAGGGTACTTATTCTTGATTGTGATATTGTTCAGCGCCCGGTAGTCGATGCACATCCTCATAGTTCTGTCCTTTTTGGGAACAAACAAGACAGGTGCTCCCCAGGGTGAAGCTCCGTCTCGGATAAATCCTAAAGCCTTCAGTTCATTGATCTGATCCTTCATCTCCTTGGCCTCCTTCAGGTTGACTCTGTAGCATCCCTTAGAAATAGGGGAAGAACCGGGGACTAGGTCAATGGTGAACTCTTTGTCTCGGTCTGGAGGTAACCCGAGAAGACTATCAGGGAAGACATCCATAAATTCTGCTATGATAGGATGGGGAGGTCCGGATTCTTCTGTGATAGAGGTGTAGGTAACACACTCCATATCCTCCGGAGTTCGAGAGATTTCAAACTCCGGCTCTACAGGTGGGCTGAAGACTAGACATCCTTTGTGACAGCCTATCAGCGCATGCTGCTGACTCAACCAGTCCATCTCTAGGACTACATCATAATTGGGTAAGGGCATCACAAGCAAATGTGCTATGAATTGGCGGCCTGATATTGTGATAGGGCAATTACAGGTCTCAGTGATGGGTAGGGGTCCTCCACCGGTCATGACTCTACATATCTTCTTGCTAAAGCCCGTATCTATGTGGTGTGTAGAGATGAATTTTGTGGATATAAAACTATGTGTTGCTCCTGAATCAAATAAAGCTAAGGCAGGATAGGAATGCACATAAATGAAACCTGCGATGACATCAGCTGTAGGTTCCTGCTCTGGCTCTTGTTCCTCTGCTGTTAGGGCAAAAGCTCGCCCAGTCTTCTGTTGATGCTGCCCAAATTATTGTTGCTGAGTGGGCAGAGGACCTTTCTGCTGAGTAGCTCCAGTCCGGTGGGCCGCCGAGGGGCAGTCCTTCACTTGGTGGGTGGAAGACCCACAGACTAGGCAATGTCCCAGTCTCTTTCTGCAGATATTTGCTTGATGCCCCGGCCTTTTACAATAGTCGCAGACAAGGATCTACCTCTGAGGTGCCATATCATTGTTCCTTGCCTGCTGGTTCTGCTGCTGGTGGTGGAAAGGTCGGTTGTTGTTGTTGTTGTTTGGTCTCTTCTGATTACCCTGGAAGTTGTTAGTTCCAGGATAATCCCTCTTTGAGCGAGCGGGTTGGCTCTTCTCCATATCTTGAGCTCGCTCCAGGATCTTTTCATAGGTCTTAGCACCGCCTGAGATCATATGGGTGCGGATCTCCTCTCTCAGCCCATGTCTAAATCTTTCAGCACGATCTTCAGGGTCAGCTACCAGGTTCTTGGCAAAACGGCTGAGTTGGCCGAATTCTGCCGCATATTCTCCAACAGTCATATTTCCTTGCTTTAGGTTCTAAAATTGCCTCTCCATCTCCCGCAACTCTGATGTTGGAAAGAACTTCCTCTTGAACAACCTCTTGAAGGTGTCCCAGTCAAGCTGCCTATCCTGGAGTCGGGGTTCATTTCGATACCAGGTGCTTGCTACACTTTGCAGTTGGAGTCCCACTGCTTCAGCCTTGAGGTCTTCTGGAAGTCGAGCGACGCTTAGGAGACGCTCCATGCTATCGAGCCATTCATCAGCATAGACGATTCCCTCGGTTCCCTTGAAGGGTCGAGGGTTCTGCTTCTTGTAACTCTCAATATCACCCACCTTGGCAATATAATTCCCATTAATTTAAATGGCCTTAATGTTACATAAATTAATCCTTAGATTTATGTTTACCTTGGCAGGCCTTGGTTCCTGTTGAGCTGCTTCTCCTCTCTCCAGTGCAGCCATTGCCACGCTATGGGCATTCTCCATGCCTTCTCTCATAATCGCCGTCTGCTCACGATGAGCTTCAGCTTGAGTTCTCTGGGCTTCTAGCACTCCTCTTAGTAGACCTATGAGGTCGGTGGGGTCTACAGGTACCGGTGGGGCAGCTGGAGTGGGCAAAACCACAGGGGGCTGCATCTCCGTCTGGGAAGATGATGGATCCGCCGTTGTATTATGGGGACGGTCGGCCAGCTGTCGAGGTGTAGGATCCGGACTTGATTGGGGAGGTGGGGTATGATAGGGTGAAGATACCCCATCGCCAGCAGGATTGCTATTGTCAGTGGCCATTATCTGAAAGGTTTAGGATATAAACATAAGCAAGGTAGCCTACCAATCTATAATCAAACAAAAATATTTACATATATAATTCGGACCTATTATTGTGACAAATCAATATTCTAGTGTTCTAATTGTCTCTAGATAGGTTTTCCTAAGTTGTTGATTTAACCTGCATGGGCCACCACTAAAAACATGTCACGACCCGGTCCCAATTACTTGGGTCGAATCGGATCATGCCCAGCCTGCACCGCTGTTGAGGCGGCGGCAGTAAGCTGTAACTTCTATATGCAGGTAATCAACAACTCAATCTAATTTGCCACAACTTTATTATTCGATAATTTAAACTTAAAACTTGTCCAGTACAAAGTACAATCTTAAAACCACCAACTGAATAACATTGTTTTAAAACAAAACTATCAAACTGGAAAATAACATCTAAAAAAACAACAATTTCATCATCAGGTACGCCATCCTCAGGAAGCACAACAGGGTATAGCTCAGGGTCATAGTAGCTACTAATCAGTAGCTCTGCATCCTCATAAGGACCTAAAAATATAGTCTCCAGTCAGGAGGGAGCAAAGTACAAATTCATGATATTTTAACAATTGAAATTAATAATGGAATTATGCACTTTTAAACAATTTAAAATAAATGATTTTTCAACAGTTAAAACAGTGTGATATGAATAGGTAATGAATATGACCGGATTGGGTTTGTTACAGTAATATCCTAGTGATATGGTATGGCTTATCCCCGTGTGTTTGAGGGGTAAGCTAATACAATCAGTTATACTATTGGATGTGGTCATATCCACTACACTACTCCCCCAGTCCTCAATAGTTACAGTAGTTACAGTCAATATTCCGTATTGTATCGTGGTTTAAACTTGCATTAAAATAATTATTAACTAATTGTAATCTACCACAAAAATGTACTTGCCTCAAATGATTTGACTGGACGGGTCGATACGTCGGGATGGGAATTCAGGTTCTTCCTTGAAATCCTACATTCGAAAACTTGTCTCAGAAAACCAAAGTTGCCAATGATGTTATACTAGTTGCAATCTCTAGTTGTGTCCTAGTCAATTTTTAGTCTTTATTTAGCTAACACAACCAAAACCCTATTTATTAATGCGTTGCAATTAAGAAACATCAATTTATATTTAATTTCGAGAAAAATTGTATTTATCGGTTTATTTGGAAAAACTTGGTATTTTATAATTATATAACTATAAAACTAAGATTTTCCTTTTTAATGAGAAATACATGAATTTTTATTTTAAATTTACAACTTAATTGCTAAGTGACAAAACAATTATTATTATATTCTTTTTAAAATACAATAAATAATTATCATTTTATACTACGTTCCCACGACCAAAATCATCCAGAAAAATAAAATAAAAATAAAATAAAACCTAAGCTATTACAATCTCACAACCAGAATAAATAAATAGGCTTATGCCCTTACAGACCAATTACATGAATTTAAATAAGAATAAAAGTTTGGTTAGTCCTGAAAATTTCCTACAATTAAATTTACAAAATAAAATAATAATTTTAAACTAAATTGAATTTATTTTATGAGTCTCAGAATATTGGTCCATTCTTCGAAATAGCTAATGCCTCAACGTCCGGGCGAAACCGGTTTCGTTTGCACTTAGCCAGGGCCCATTGACCAATACGGTCGTCGCCCAATAAATTCAAATATTTTATATTTTCCGAAAATCATTTTAAAACTATATAATTAAATTTTATAGAAATTTTGGCAGCATTTCCTCTATTTTTGGGATAACCCAAAACTGGGAAAAATGCCAAGCCAAACATCGATAACTGTCCCAAACCAGGAAACACCAATTTCCAACCAAAAAAATAATAATAATAACCAGAACTCTAAAATAATATCGAACCCGAAAATATCTACAGTAATTCTTCCAAAAATTCGGAAAACCCAACTGAACTCAGAGAACCCGAAATGAATTTCGAAACTACCAACAGAATACTCAAACCAAAGAATTATTCCAAAACTCACAGAGTATTTTCGAAAAGATTTCGAAAAATCCGAAATCACGCATACCGAATTCCCAGGGAATCCTTGGACCAAATATCATCACAGACCAAGACAGAGGACGAACTACTGTGAATATTCAGAAATTACCCAATACTGACGGAATCTGAAGTGTAGCCTCAGACTCGGAACGTGTCCAGCACTCGCGGACAGCAAGGAAATCAGCGAAACAGCAGATCTGGGTCGCAAAGCAAACAGATCGGGGACCACAGGAGGTCGGGCACGGGCGCAGGGGTCGCCGGCGAAGGAGTTCGCCGAGCGGGGGTCGGCCGGTGGCCGCGGGTCGACGGACAGAGGAGACGGCGACGACGGATAGGCCTGGATCGGGCGCTGGAGGGCGGCGACAAGAGAACGGGTCGGGGCTCGCCTGGGGTGGCACTAGGAACTCCGGTGGTGGAGCTCGGGTTGCCGAAAAATTAGGGCACAGAAATGGTTTTGGTAGTAGTGATGAAAGAGAGGGATGAAGAGTGGGTTTTATAGATGAAGGGGGCTTGGGGGTTACTGGAAGAGGAGGGGGCGACCGTTCGGGGAGGCCGACGGTCGCCGGAGTGATGGCAGCGGCGGCAGTTTGGAAGAGCTCGGGTCGGAGAAACCACATTCTCTTCGTTTCTCAAATAGAGAATTAACAGAGATGGAAATGAGAAAGGAAAAATGGGTTTAGTAAAGTTTTAATGGGTTTGGTTTAAGTATGGGCTTAATGGGTTGCTCTTTTAATAGGTTTGGACTAAAGAGTCATATAATGGTTTGTAAGGGTATTGTTGTTGGCCTACTGAATTTATGGGCTTAAGGCAAAAAAAGTTAATATACTTAAAAAAAATAGATTGGGTAAAAGATTTACATATTATTTTCTTTAGGAAAAAATTGTAACTAAAATTTTTGTAACACTAAAAATTAATCTAAAATATATTCGGGCTCAGATTTTGGGTTCGGGACTGGGCCAGGCAATCAAAAATCCAAATTTATTTATTTTGAAAATAATTTTCTATTTAACTAATAATAATTTGAAAAATTAAATTAGCAAACACGTATTTAATAATTAAAAAGAAATCAAAATTTTACGGATTTTACAGCGTCCAGCGCCTTCATAACTTATAGCCTACGCGCCCAGCGCCCACGCGTCCACGTAGCTCCGCACCAACACACCGCTTTCGGTACTACCGTATAAGAACCATACGAAAACTAGTACGAAAAAGAGTGCAAATGGTGCAATTTCATGCAAACGTATTGTTTTGTGCTTGATGCATTCTTACCAAGCAAAAAACACACGAAAAATTGCATGAAAATGAGCGTAAGTGGCACAACTTTGCGTAAAAGGGTTGTATCGCATCTGATGCGTTCGTGCAAAGTGCGCCATCATAGCGCCACTTTTTGCCCTTCATTCTTCACCGAAGTCTGAGTGATTAAGCCCCTTCGAAGCTTAGCTCCTAAGGAAAATCCTAAATAATGAGTGAAAAAATATAAAATTTCTATGGTATGTTAATCCTTGCCCTCTAGGAAAATCCCTTACCACCTCAACCACATGGGCAAACTACCCATGTGCACAAGTAATTAAAATATGAACCTTATGTTGAAATACACACTTGGGTTGCTAAATGGATATGGAACTATTATCTAGAGTTCAAAATAAAAAATAATAATATTTCTTGTATATTTTAATACATGGGTTGAGTATTTTCCATAGTGATTGTACATTATGCATTAGGATAGATGTCACTTACAACTTGAATCTTTCTGCATGGGTCAAACAAAAGTACGATTCATAATGAGCTATTCCTTGAATTCAGTATCATAGCTGCTATCATTTTTACTAACATAATGACATCAATTGTACCTTTTGGTCGCACATTTAAGGCCATGTGCTTGTAGTGTCCCACTCCTCGCGGTCCACTATGTAATACCCACGGCTTGCTGACTCAGTCTTGAACTGAGTATTTGGGGAAACCTTTGCCGGTATCGATTGATCACGGATGAAATACAATGAATCTTTCCAATTGATGGATCGACTTCTATTGAAATAAATCCAAGAGTTTTGTTGGATGCTTTCGTTCGCTGCTTGGATTTGATGAAAGCATTTTCGTGTTGGTTTTCGATGATTGGTTTTCATTGTTCGCTTTTATCGTATTTCGCATTCATTCCAAATCTTGAGAGAAAGAGATCGACGTATGCTAATCAATTGTTGGTGCTAATGTAGGATGCGTGAACTATTCGTGAACGACGCGTGAAGTCCCTCCTTCTCTCAACTAAGATTCATCTTGGTGAGTTGCTTCAACCGGACAAACATTGATTTGTACGCCTAATAAAATGATCTCTAGTCCACTCTGTTTCCTCGTCCCTATGATCAATGATACCACAACAACAAAAGATAAGAGAAGATAATTGAACATAATCAAATACAAGATCATGTATTGCTACTCTATCTGCTCCATAAGAATGATCATCTGCTCGGTTGCTAAGTATGCGTGAAAACTGTAGACATGTATAGACGAACTTGTACGTATTGAGATGAATAAGAAAAAAGGCACGAAATGAACGTGTCGTATATCTATGCATAAGTCTAAATCTGTTTTATCTGATAGAACTGCTAGAGCATGTATTTGGTTTGGAACAACTTGTGCACAAGGTAATATTTGTCTCTCGGGTGGTATCTGGGGACACTTGGAACAACTTGGCCTATGAGAGATTAGGGCCTCCATGTGAAAATGGGCGTCAATATATGAGTCCTTAGCGATAAGCTGAACCAAAGAGTCACAGCGGCTAATCATGGGAATACTCCATGGACCATCATGTAGATAGGCCACCTGCATGATCCAAATTATAAACTTCAATATCTGCAAGAATGAAACATGAATTATTCGTTATACAAATTGTGCTAACATGTCTTATACAGGGATGACTGTCGGCGATGGTAAGTTGCTTATGAAATATTCTTCTATTATGTTCTTATGAATTGTTAAAAAGAACCTAGACAAGTAGAAAGATTACTAGTAAAATATTAGCTCCATATGTTGATTTAGTGCAGAGATTTGCGAGTTCGGCCAAAAGCCGTTCGGCAGTACATGATGTGTGTTGACCCATGTTATGGACATTCTTTTCAGAAAGCAAATGAGACAGAAGGATTTCAAGTGAGGCACTGAAGCTCGTCTAGCCCAGTAGAGCTCGTGGATTGCCTCAAGCTTCTTTTCATTTCCAGTCAAGTTGTAAGTTTCTTTTCCTTTAAAGGCGTCTTTACATTTCCAGCATATAATAAAGGGATATGATGTATGGGCATTGCGACTATTTTTAAAAGAAAGTTTTAAAGAGAATCATATAGCCAAGATAAGGCAATCTGAGTTTGCAAAGCTTTGTACTTGTATTCCTCTCAAGTTTATCAATAAAAGATGTATTTTTATTTTAAAGCTTCCGTGTCCAAATGTTGGTTTATATATGTTGTGTGCATGTGTTTTGTATTGTCTAGTTGTTTTGTACAGGTACCGGCCTTGTGCAAGTGCAACTTAGGCTTGCACGGCATCACGCCTTCGCGAGGATGAACGATCCCGCAGGGATCAAAGTGAGGACGAACGACCCTAGCGGGATCGGGGCGTGACAAAGTGGTATCAGAGCACGACTTTACGTCCTTGGCCTCTTGTAAATATTGTTTTCGAAAAAGTATATAAAGTATTTTGATGGCTTTCAAAAGGTCCCGATTTTGAGTTATGAAAAACCAATGCCCATATAATAAGTCCATAATATTTTATGAGACTGATAAAAGTTATACTCCTTTGTAGAGAAATGGCTCCTCCTTGACCATCTGGCTCGACCGATCCGATAGAGCGGATCATGACCATGATGGAACTATAGAGGCAGGATAATGAGGAGCATGGCTAGATGCAACAGGCCCGATTGGAGGCCCAGCAAAAACAGTTGGATGTCTTGACCCAACTCATAACTTTGCTAGCGAAAAATCGAGATACCACCGTAGCGACCAAACCGACGGGCGCACCTAAGATTGAGCTCGTGGATGGTGACGAACCCCAGCCGGCATGTAGACACTCTTCTTTTAAGCCAAAGGACTTCTTGGATGTGAAACCTTTGGAATTTGAGGGTACGACATCACCAGATAAGGTGGTGGAATGGATCGATAAAATGGAGAGTCTGTTCATATTCGTAGGAGTTCCGAGTAGCAAGAAGGTAACGTGTGCCGCTCTGCTACTACGGCTGCGGGCAAAAGACTGGTGGAATACGAAGATTCCGACATTGCTCGCAATGGCTAGGAATAGGAAAATTTTATGGGCCTCGTTCAAGAAGGCATTTCTGGATCAGTATCTGCCTCCAGCCATGAGTAAGAAGATGGAGAATGACTTCATATCTCTGAAACAAGAAAATATGTCCGTGGAGGACTATAAATCTGAATTTGTCAAGCTGGAAAATTTTGCTGATGTAATGTTACCCACAGAGCAGGCTCGCATAGATCGGTTCGTTGAAGGCCTGAATGACGACAATCAGTTGAGTGTGTTGAACCGAAAATGCGATTCGAATTCCCAGACCTTTGAGGCGGCACTGCAGGTAGAACAGTTTTGCCTGAGGAAGGAGTCAGCTAAAATTCAGTACGGTTAAAATCAGCCCGCTAAGAGATATCACGAGGGAGAGAAAAAGACTGACGGGGAACAGAATAATAAGCCAGTGTGCATCTTTGACAGTCAACGAGGGCAAGTGAAGGAAGACTGTCGCTATACGAATGGTCTGAATTGCAGTTACTGTGGCAAATATGGGCACATCTAGGAGGACTGTCGTGCCGCTAATCATGCTTGTTTTGGTTGTGGCCAACGGGGTCACTCTGTCATGAATTGTCCGAAAAGGAATAAAATGGCTCAAAATCGTGATGACACTAAAGAGCATGGGCCACTGAGAGATCCACCGCCAATCAGAGACAATCCGCACAACTAGCAGCTGTGGACTAATGCTCGTGTCTTCAACCTATCCACCTTATTCGATCCTGAATGCAGTACTGATGGTGGTGAGCTTGTTTCTTAAGTTTTAAGGATAATTTTTTTTCAATGGGTTATTATGTAGTGCCCCGCTCCTCGCGATCCACTATGTAATACCCACGGCTTGCTGACTCAGTCTTGAATTGAGTATTTGGAAAAATCTTTGCCGGTATTGATTGATCACGGATGAAATGCAATAAACCTTTCCAATTGATGGATCGGCTTCTATTAAAAGGAATCCAAGAGTTTTGTTGGATGCTTTCTTTCGCTGCTTGGTTTTGATGAATGCGTTTTCGTGTTGGTTTTCGATGATTGGTGTTCATTGTTTGCTTTTATCGTATTTCGCATTCATTCCGAATCTTGAGAGAAAGAGACCGAAGTATGCTAATCAACTGTTGGTGCTAATGTAGGACGCGTGAACTGTTCATGAATGGCACGTGAAGTCCCTCATTCTCTCAACTAAGATTCATCTTGGTGAGTTGCTTCAATCGAACAAACATTGATCTGTACGCCTAATAAAATGATCTCTAGTCCACTCTATTTCCTCGTCCCTATAATCAACGATAACACAATAACAAAAGATAAGAGAAGATAATTGAACAGAATCAAATACAAGATCATGTATTACTACTCTATCTGCTCTAAAAGGATGTTCATCTGTTCGGTTGCTAAGTATTCTTAAAAACTGTAGACATGTACAGACGAACTTGTACGTGTTGAGATGAATAAGAGAAAGGCAAGAAATGAACCTGTCAAATATCTGTGCATAAGTCTAAATCTGTCATATCTGATAGAACTGCTAGAGCATGCATTTGGTCTCGGACAACTTGTGTACAAGGTAATATTTGTCTCTCGGGTGGTATCTGGGGGCACCTGGAACCACTCGGCCTAGGAGAGATTATAGCCTCCATGTTAAAATGAGCGTCAATATCTGAGCCCTTAGCGACGAGCTGAACCAAAGAGTCACAACGGCTAATCATGGGAATACCCCATGGACCATCATGTAGATAGGCCACCTGCATGATCCAAATTATAAAATTTAATATCTGCAAGAATGAAACATGAATTATTCGTTATGCAAATTGTGCTAACATGTCTTATACAGGGATAGCTGTCGGCGATGGTACGTTGCTTATGAAATATTCTACTATCATGTTCTTATGAATTGTTAAAAAGAACCTAGATAAGTAGAAAGATCAATAGTAAAATGTTAGCTCCACATGTTGATTTAGTGCAGAGATTTGCGAGTTCGGCCAAAAGCCGCTCGACAGTACATGATGTGTGCTGACCCACGTTGTGGGCATTCTTTTCAGAATGCAAAGGAGACAAGGGGATTTCAAGTGAGGTACTGAAGCTCGTCTAGACTAGTAGAGCTCGTGGATTGCCTCAAGCTTCTTTTTATTTTTAGTCAAGTTGCTAGTTTCTTTTCCTTTGAAGGTGTCTTTACATTTCCAGCATGTAATAAAGGAATATGATGTATAGACATTGCAACTATTTTCAAAAGAGAGTTTTAAAGAGAATCATGTAGCCAAGATAAGGCAATCTGAGTTTGCAAAGCTTTGTACTTGTATTCCTATCAAGTTTATCAATAAAAAAAGTATTTTCATTTCAAAGCTTCTGTGTCCAAATGTTGGTTTATATATGTTGTGTGCGTGTGTTTTGTTTTGTCTAGTTGTTTTCTACAAGTACTGGCCTTGTGCAAGCGTAACTTAGGCTTGCACGGTATCACGCCTTAGCGAGTACGAACGATCCCGCAGGGATCAAAGCGAGGACGAATGACCCTAGCAGGATCGGGGAGTGACAGTGCTGACATGGTATATGTGTGCATATTTTGAGTGTCTACAAGTTTATCTTCAAAAGATGGCATACATCTTTGTTCATACACATAGGTGAGTTCTTTAGAGAGTTCCAAATTTTCCTAACATGAAGTCTTTAACTTTTACTGTAGCCCGAAGCCGCTATAACATGGCCAAAAGCCGCTATGACAAAGCCGAAAGTCGAGGTCCAACCTTTTAGTGGTGTCATACCACTATAGCTTGAGGTCCCAACATCTTTATAATGTTGTCATACTACTCTTCTTCTTTCAATATTAGGCTAATGCCTCTATATAGTGCTACACCGCTATAACATAGCTTATGTGCTATCATGCCACTATAACACGGGGTACTAGCCCCTTTGTCGTGCTGAGCTATTTGTGCTTTATGTTGGGCACGTCGGGCATTCCAAATACCCCAAAACTCATTAAGGCTTAAATTCATCGTCTCAAAAGACTTGCTCTATACAAAGATTATAGTAGACTACAGAGGTTCCGAGATGAAATCCCAACAATGTCTCCAAGGACTAACCTCTGTACCTGATATTTTCTCAATCAATGATATATCCTTGAACCAAAAGCAAGATGTCTAGTAGATTTCTCTTTGAACTAATAATATGATACTTTATGGTAGAATTGCAATGACAAAATATCAGAAACCTTCAAGCCTTTTTTCTTTCTTTTGTCATCGACCAACTGATGCTTGAGACCTTTGGTGAACATTTCTTCCAAAATTTTCTATCTCTGAACATAAACAACTACAATGATGATTGTTTCTATTACAAAAGTTACAAAACTTTTGTATTAGAACTTTGAAAAAGAAAAAGAGTATAAGAGAATCCTAATTACAAGAATTCTAGCTATAAAATAAAATATCGGGAGTTTGAGTCTCAAGTCAACTTTTTTACTCTTTTGATGATCTGGTGCGAAGATTGAAGAAACTTGCTAACTCTAGCTTACTGACAGGTTTGATATCAAGAAGGCTCTGATATCAAAAGCTGTTCTTCTGTTTGGGAAGCACATGTGCTTACTTATAGTCATTCTCACTGGAAATGATTATGCGTGCATAAGGCAAAAAATATACTATTTTATGTCCTTATGTGCGTAGGATACTGCTAGCTCATAGGTACTCTGGAGTACGTGGGATGGACGTGCACGCATATCACGCTCAGAATACCATGTGGCTTCAGTTATTTGAAATTTGTCGCGTGACATGCGATCACATAGAACACGTTCTCCACATAATACATTTATGCCGCATGGCATTTCTACCGTATGATACCTTTCTCTCATGATGTTTCTGTCGTATACTATTAATGTTATAACGATGTAAAGTGTAAGCTGATGTAAGCAATAACGTCTTTCTTGTAACCGTCATTTTCATACTCTACGAAGTAGCATGACTTAAAATAGGGTATCAACATGAACTATTTGGCTTGATTGTACATATAAGCATTTGCCACATGGTGCCCTAATTCACTGATTCATGTCGTAAAAGCTTTAAAGGATGCCACATGGCCTGTTGCTTGTTTTGAAGAATTATTTTCTTTGGTGCATAGCTTCTAGCACATATCATTTGGGCTTTTATTGAGCTTATGCGCATGCTCAGAATTTTCATGCTTCTACAAGACCCTTTTCAAAGTTTTGAGACTTAAATAAGTTCGAAACGCTTAGAAAGAAGCATGAAAAAAAATCAGTTGTCGCATAGAGCACATGCGCATAAGATCACTGCCACGCTGTCAATTTTGAGGTCTTCCTTGATTTCTGTGTCATTAGGAAATCTTTTTGAAATTTTGGAGCATCGTCGGCGTATGAGAATGAGAATTCAGGCATCTGTTTCATCATTTTTGCGTCGCATATAACGGATATCTATGTATCGTATGGAGATAAACATATGCGACATTGTTGTATATCTAGCGCATAAGACTTGCCTTTAAATAGGCTTTGAAAAGAGAAAATTCACTTTACTCCTTTGCCTTCAAATTTTCATATTCCTTGACTTTTTGTGTCTTCTCAACTTCTCCTCTTTCGATCCAAGAAATGTCACCCAAGACCTCCTCTTCTTCATCAAAGAAACAAACCAAGGGCAAAGGCATGGAAAAAGTTATCGATGTCGACGTTCTATCTCCGATGATCCGTCATCCCTTGCTCAGTAACCCATCAAAGGTTGGAAAACTTATTTTTTTTTTCTATTAATAGGGATGAAAATAGAGAGCTATGCGTTCATGAGTTCAAACTCAGAGACGCATATTGCATAGTTTGATGCATGTGCGAAAAAATCATCATAACATGCGTAAGCTAATGTAATGTCTTGTACTGCATGGCATATTATGCTGAGTCGTTGACTCTAAGGAGTATTAAGTTGACTCAAAGAAGTATCAGTTCGATTCGAACAAGTATTAAATTGACTCGATGAAGTATTAATTGAATTTGATTTCATGTGCAGGCTTTTATGTTAAGTTTTCTGAGGTCAATATTTTATCCTAATTACAACAGAGTCAGCCAAATTATCAAAGTATCGCCTCGTAACAGGCTAAGATATGGGTACGTAGGTCAAATCATTTGGTTAGTTCGAAGGAGCCCGAAGTGCTCGAATGGTTAAATCAGATGAGATGATCATGCAACAACGTTAAGGAATCAAGCTGCATCATCTCGAAGAAGTGATATGCGAATCGGCATAGGTGGGAGGACTCTAGCCCTTCATTCGTACTCCATCATGCCTTAATAAAAAGGAAAGTCTTTTGTAGTTGGGAAATTTTCGTACGTTGAAGTTTTTTAATAAAAAGGAAACATGCTACTTAGTGAAGTGGGGCCAAAAATCTCTTTTTTTGTCGATAAACAGGATGGTCACAACATTGTCCATGGCATAACAATTTCAAAAATCCAAGAATTTACAAAGAATAAGTTGAGGATCTAGTGCAATAGTTACAGAAGTTATCACAAAACCCTAATTATTAGGGTATCCACAATCATCAGCCACAAGTAAAATAGAAAAAAGGGTATGTACCGTAGATCATAACATAGTATTAATATAAAAAACCTAATCATTTATGCATCATCCCAACTTCAATTTTAGTGGTGAAACCTATAACCCTTGTTTCCAAAAAAATTCATATTTTTATTTTTTTAATTATTTTATTTTAATTATCGTGATTAGAAATATTTTTTCTTTGAAACTTGTAAATGTTATTTTGTTATTATTTTTGTATATCAAAACTAGTTAAAATTTATGGTTTGAGAATAATAATTAGTTTTAATAAAAATAATTTTATTGAAATTCTTATTATTAGAATATATATATATATATATATATATATATATATATATATATATATATATATATATATATATATATAATATTTGCAAAATTATATTATAAAAAAACATATAATATTAGGCTTGACCCTACCTCTATTTTTTAAATTCAATTTAGAAATCTAAATATATTAATTTTTATCTATTTCAAAACATAGCCTTTGACCTAAAATTACATTTGGCAAAACTAAGGATTGTAGTCCTAAGTTTATTTTCAAGTATTTTTCTAAAATATTTTACTAATAAAATATAGTTTTTAAAGATTATAATTAATTTCCAAAAATAGTATAAATGTTTATTTACGTAAATTCTTTCGATTATAAATTACTGATCATGACTAATCGTACTTCCTATTTTTCTTGCGAATCCAAAATTTGTCATATCAACCCAAGATAATTGGACAATTTTGGACTCAAATGGAATGATCTGTTCCATTGCTTTAGATCATCTTGTGAAAAGTAGCACTTGAAACTATTCTGTGCTGATACGTTCATATCACCATGTCGACTCCAACAAATTGAGGCAAGTACTTACACTGGTTACTTTCAATTCCTAGTAGTTTCTATGAGACATATTTTTGATATGCATTACATGAATCATAACTTTTAACACATTGTTCATACGAGTATTATTGATTCATATTCATGATTATTGAGTTTAGTGACAATTGCAATTCATGATTTTCTTGTTCGTGATTATTGTGTATCATGATTTTTCGTGCCATGACGTGAATCCATGAGTCCGACAGAAAAATATATTAGTAGACATGTAAAATACCCAGAACTATCCCATTGTCTTACGTGACGAATAGCAACCACACATGACAGGTACGGTTGGCCGGATGTTATCCCTAGCTATTTACATGTCGAAAGAAGTATTTCAAAATACTTAGTTAGATCTTTTGATCGTCATTTTTACATGTTCCACTTTACATGCCATGTTACTCGTGTTTACATATTTCTTTCCAGTTGTCTGCCAAGATTGTTTTGTTTACCTGTTTTCTCTACTTGTTATCCCATGTCACCATGTACTTCATATGTTATTTCTATGTTATAGTTTCTATTATGTGTTGAAATCATGTATGTACTTGTTCCATTCCTAACTTAAAACTATTTTTTAAGCATATTCGATTGCTACTCTGCGCATATGGAACCTTGGAAGGAGATAGAGATATTTTGGAGGCCTACTAGATTTTAGATAGATAGTTTATTTGATTTTAAATGCTTAATGAGTTGTTCCCAATATTGATGTATTATTGTGATATTGTATTTTAATCAAATATGAACTTTTGATGTTGAAATTTGATTTAGTTACGCACAAAGATTATTTGATGAGCAAATATTATGTACTTGTATTTATTATTGAGGTCTAGACAGCGTTCTATTGTCGATACAACAGCGTAGGCTGAAAAGTGGGTGCGAGTCCTGATAAAATCCTAATAGAGTTTCCTAATCAATCTAACAATATGGTGAAAGAAGGAGAATTTTAGTTGTTAAACCATATGTAAATCATTGCAGCGATCTATTGGGATCTACATAGATCCCATGGGCGCATAACACTACAAAAATATTAATTTTTAGCGACGGTATATTCCGTGACTAAAATACCTATTTCTATCGCTAGTCACTATTAGCGACGGATTGACAACGTCATTATAAAAAAATATCGCTGCCAAAAATTTGTCGCTAATCCGTCGCTACGGCAACGAATTAGCGACGCTTAGCGACATACCAGTTGCGACGTCTAAATTTCGTTGGTCGCCTGGTGATGACATAGCGACGAAATCCCGACAGACGTTGTGAGCCCATTTTTGCCAAATTTTCAATAAGGTTATCGAAGGATTTTCTTCCGACAAGTCATCGCTAGCCTGACAACTCGGCGACAACTTAGAGACGAAAATAGGAACATTTTCTGATACATATTTGCACTTTTTTGGCATCACACAACACGTTAGCGACAAATATTTCGTCGCTAATCCATTGCTAGCCTGAAAATTTTTCAGGTTTTCGTCGCTGATTCGTCGTTATGGCTCGCTAACCTGAGAATTTTCCAGTTTTCGGTTGCTAATTTGTCGCTAGTCCGTCGCTAATGATGATATTTTTCTAGCTAACATTTTCCCCCGGTGCAAAAATGGACTTGGTATCCGAAGGGGTAGTAGTTGTCGCCGCAGGTGTAGTAGTTGCCGCCGCAGGTGTAGCAGTTCCCGCCATTGCACCGCCAATCCAAAAGCACAATCAATAATAACTAATGGTGATCAACCCACCAACCAACAAGAACATCAAAGAAAGAAGCCCTGTCAATATGCGGCAAGCGAGGTCTGGAGTGATCGTCGGTGTGGGCGTGGAAAAGATCAGCAACGACAAGTTGCACGCAAGGGGGTGAGAGACATCCTAGGCGGCTACGGATGCCGACAAGGTGTTGGAATCAGTTGGACAGTGACGAGATGATGGTGCGGTGGTTGGAAACATCATAAATAGCCACATGGGATGGTTGGAAGAGTTGGCTGGAAACTGGCCAGAGATGGTGCCGGGAGATGGTGGGATAAGAGGAGTAGTATGATATTTTTCTAGCTAACATTTTCCCCGCAGCAACCATTTTACCTGACCCAATTCAAATATCTTTTTTTATTTCACAATACACATATATAATACAAATAACACAAACACATAATGTACTGAATTAACACAAACACATACTATTGATTTTGATACACAAATCAAAACCATCATCAGGTTTAAACTATCCATCATTGTCTCAAACATATAATAAAAATCAAAAAAACAAAATAAATCAACTCGAAGGTGGGGGTTCTGGTGGCAGCGGATATCGACTCGCCATATACTACAACATTACTATGTTCAGGATTTATTGTAACTCTTGAGTATCAATAGCGGCTGGAGCTAGAGTAGACGCAACAGCTGGAAGAGGAGATGGAGGACGAGACATGTTCAGCTTTGTCATATGCCTCTGTAGGTCACACAGAATCAGCGTGACCTGCACCAGACTAAGAGGTCCAGACTTATCGTTTTCGGCACCCGGATGTGATGGTGCAAGTGGTGGGGGAGAAGGAGGAGATCTCGAGTAAACAGATGGCTACGATGCCAACGATCATGTGTCATACACGCTGCCGCCTTTCCCTCTCCCGACAGCTTGGATCCACAGATCGTTCCTCCCAGACGGCGTAAGTGGCTGAGTACTCGAAGCCCCCTGAGAATCCTCCTACCCACCCGACTCTCAAGTATCTCATACATCTCCTATATTATATACATAAATAAGTTTAGAGTTTGGGTCATAGTTTGCAGTATCGACCGATCCGAAATGGCCGATACCGATACAGTTTATATGTATGTACGCTATAAATACATTGAATCACATATTAATTAGTTTTCCCTTAGTTTAGTTTTTATTTCTTCTAAGGGTCTTCTTAGATTGAAGGTTAAAAGAGTTATCACTACTTATAAAATTATTCCAATTACCATAAGCTATTTACCTAGTAATAATTTACTTAACAATATTATAAAAACTTACATATGCCTTGGTTGCTTGGTCATCTACGGACTTTCTTCCTTCTTGTGTTTATGGGTTCACTCGAAGAGTTTGGAGAAGTCAACTATATTCAGGTATTCGCTTGTCCTGGCAGCCTCCTCGTACTGTAATAAATAGTGCAATTAATAAATAAAATATAAGACTTAAATTAATCAACAAGAATAAAAATTTTGGATCGATATCGCTGATTGAACCTCTAACACAAACTCCAAAATTCTTTCTATTAGTCTTTTCATCGACGAATGAGTGATTGATAGGCTTCTCAGTAGTTCTAAATTTGAAGCCATTGATGATGTACCCATCCTAAAACTTTTTCCTCTTGTTTGGTCCGATAGCTAGTGCTCGAAGTCCTTTATCTTTAACATTGTCCCAGGACGAAAAATTTGAAAATCATGTATCATATAGATATGAGACAGCTTCGTCCGATTGCTAAATTGAGAATGTTTAAACTTTAGGAATCTTATATAATTATAGAACCACGATGGAAATTTTATATTAACCTCTCTAGCTAGAATATTATCATAAATATTAGGTCTCTCCGTTTTCACCTTAGCTCTAAAAATACTGTGATATTAAGCATAAAAGTTAGAGCACTTCTTTTTCCAAGTATAAACAAAATTTTAATATATAACAAAGTTGTTTTGCTTACTTCTCAATATCTTTCATCTCTGTTATACCACTATTTAATAATATGTACCAATGGGCAGTTCAAACTCATCTTCTTCCAACTACAGTATTTTGGTAGCACTTGTAGGCCTGCCCCCAATATTGAATTTAGTGAGGATGCCACTATTCGGTGCAATAACGCCACCTTCATTATTCCTTGGGGCTCTATTCCAATTTGTTCTAACATGAGTATCGAAGTAGATAGAGGAGAAGGTCCTCCTCAATGATATATGCTTCGCATATCGAAGCTTCTACATGAGCCTTATTGCTCACCTTTTTCTATATGTGATGTAGGTATCTATAAATAATATATTGAATATTAGAATTGTTTGAATAAAGAAATTACTAGTACAAGATAATTACTTTATATTTCTTAAATGGATACATCCATCGATAATGGAAGGAAAAATCGATACGTGCTTCGTATACAAGATAAATCGATAAATGTTCCATACTATTAAAAAGCTGGAGGAACACCCTTTCTAACTTGGACAATGTCAATAAATCTTCTCAAGTTCCAACATATATTGCATCATCAACTTACTAGAACACAAATTTCGAAAGAGTACTATAGGTAACTCGGCCAACGGAGTCCACACGTGATAGGTAGCATCTCTCTCAAAGCGATGGAAAGTAACCACTCCATGAACACGTGATAATCATGACACTTGATCCCTGTCAGCTTGCGTTCGTTGAGATCGACATATCTTGCCAGATTTGACACACGGTAGCCATCAAGAAATCTCAACTTTGAAATCCAGCTGCATATTATCAATTTTTCATTCCAGGTCAGTGATGGAGGCTTGATCAAATTACCATTGGCACTTCGTTTTAGGTACAAATCTGGACGCCTGCAAATAATTTTCAAGTCCTTTCTCACTTTGGAATTGTCTTTCGTTTTTTTCCTTCATATCCATCACCAAATTGAAGATATTGTCAAATATGTTCTTTTTGATATACATGACATCAAGATTGTATCTTATGAGATTGTCCTTCCATTAAGTAAGTCCCAAAAGATACTCCGCTTCGTTCAATTATGGCTATGTCCGAATCCTTTAAGTGAGGGCCTGATCTCGGATCTTCCATCACAGTCGAAAAATCCTCTATCTCTTCCTAAACATCGTCTCCTGTCAATCTCAATAAGGGAGAAGTAGTTCATGTTTACCAGCTCAAATGGCATATCTGTTCCTTCTCCTCGGATACGACACAAGAAGGAATTTATGTTGACAATAAAAAAAGCATGCTTTTCCTCCATTCTGAAGACATAATGCCTTACTCTTTTCCATACATATCTGCGAGATATAGTACAATGAGTACTCCACCCAATAACATCCTGTACGCTAGAGAATCATTGATGGTCTACATCAACGACACTCTCATCTGAAAGTTCTCCTCCATCAATATATCATACGTCTGAATATCGAACTACCATAATAGTTTCAACTCATCCATGCACCGATAACTGCAAGTAGATATCGATGTTCTTCTTAAATTTTCTGGACTGGGTATGATAAGTGTCAAAAATATGTAAGGAGTCTTCATGCACATCCACGGTGGTAGACTGTATGGAGTTAAAATCACCGGCCAGTAAGAGTACGAAGATGCCGATTGTCGAAAGGAGTGAATCCATCATAACATAAAGCCAACCGAACATTTCTAGGCTCCACAGACAATTTAAGATGACACCGGTCAAAATGCTTCCTTGCATCTCCATCGAAATGATGAGATAATTCTCCTATTGGCCCAATGATTGTATCATGTTTTTGAATATGGTTAATTTGTTAAGTTTAACATTTCATTATCACTAATCTTCATACTATCGCTATAGCATTTCTACTTATACTTATACCTTTGGTGATATGTGCCTATTGGTTTACATATTAGTGATATGAGCTTATCTATCTTAAATTTAATCGGGTTGCCAAAATCAATACTATGTTTTTGATTGTGGTCATTCAATTAAGTTTAATCATTATGATATCACTAACATTTATGCTATCTCCTTAGCACTTATACTTAAATTCAGCATTGTCCTAATGTACATTTAACTTATCATACTTGCTACTATGTATATTGCTTTGTTCGTCTAACATGTACATGCAGAAAAGCAATAAGCAAGATCAAGATGGACATATGCAATGAAGAAATCATGGTGGACCAAAGACGACGGATCCCACAAGATTTCTCTGAACCACCCGACGACATCTCCGGAGCCACGCACTCGGGGGTTCCGCTGCCCGGTCAGCGGACAGGGGTTGAGGGGGCAGTGCCCCTCTTCGGGGGTTCGGGGGCGAAGCCCCCAAAAGGTATTCAGTTTTTACAAACTGGATATCTTTGGACAGCTGCCGCCAAGGAAAAAAGCGAACATCTATCAGGAAAGAAGCCATGCCATGCCATCATCATTTCAAGACTCTGAAAAAGTCTGCACCTGCTACAGTATTTCTGGAGTCTATAATGAGTCTTAGGAATAATTGTAAACATAAAAAATGGATAGCAAAATCGAAAGCTAGGGTAGAAATTAGCCCATGATCATTTTCGGATGGAAATCGGCATACCGACGGTATACCGGTCTATACCGACGGTTGTTCATAGAAAGTTTTTGTCTACAAAATCGACATACCGATGGAATATCGATCTATACCGACGGTATATCGATTCAGTAACGTTAGAATTCCAACGGTCGAATTTCGAGCATTTAATGGTCCCAACGGCTATATTTCTGGTCGTTGCATTCCAGACCGGTATACCAACGGTATGTCGGTTCGTACCGACGGCATACCGATCGCTGACTGAAAAGTTGCCTTTGAGCTCTTTTCAATGCTTTGGTTATAAATATCCTTGAACCCCTTCATTCAAGGTTGATGCTTTGAGCCTAAATTTTTTTTCTAAACTACCAAAGCCTATTCACAAACAACTCTACAAAGTTTTCATTTGCCATCCACAAATTGTGTTAGAGTTATTGAGTTGAAAAGTAAGATCTTCATCTTATTGTATAAGAAGATCAAAACCTATTGTGAAAGGTTGAAGTTGGAGAGTCTTCGTATCCAAACTCTCGGTTGAATTTGGAGAGTCTTCGTATCCAAACTCTCGGTTGAAGTTGGAGAGTCTTCGTATCCAAACTCTCGGTTGAAGTCGGAGAGGCCTTCGGACTAAAGCTCTCATGTAAGAAGTTGGCGAGTTCTTCGTATCCAAACTCGTGTGTAACTATTTACTCAAATAGTGGATTAAAGCCGGAGAGAGTTCCGGGACTGGAGTGCCCCTTGGAAGGATACCAGGATATATCGTGTGTCGGTAATGTTGTTGCTTCTTCTCTTGCACTTATATTTTTAAATTATCAATTAGCTTGTACTAAGTGCTTAATTAGTTAGCTTGACCCTATTCACCCCCTCTAGGGTTTCCTACAAATAGTATCAGAGCTAGGACTCTATTGTTAGGCTTAACATCCTTAGAGTAGATCTTTGTTAATTTTTCTATGGCATCGTATTCCTCCTCCTACGATAAATAGGGTTTTACTTCTAGTAGCATGGACAATCATGTTTCTTCTAAATGTAAGAAATGCTCTAAGTGGAAAGCCATGGCTAACCAATCCTTAGAGATTCTTGATGACCTTCATTCTACAAATAAAGAACTTTCAGAAAAGGTTATTCATTTATAAGAATCTAATGAGTTTTTGAGAAATAAAAACAATAATTTATTATCTAGACTTGATTCTCAAAACTCATCTTGTATTTCTTTAAAGAGTTTGAATGAGGCTTTAATTTTGAAAATCGAATCTCTTTCCTCATCAATAGAAGACCTTAAGAAGCAAACACATGAGCTAAATCATTTGCATGATTCTTCTATTGACTCTTTAAAGAAACAAAATGATGATTTTATTTCTAGAATTGCTTTATTTGAAAAAGAAAATTATGCTTTAAATGCTAAATTTGATTCTCTTACTTATTTGCATGATGATTTGCTATTAGAACATGATATTCTTAAGACCAAATTCATGCATGCTCATTCTAGAGATATTCATCATTCTAGTATGTCACATGTTCATAATCATACTCATTTCGATACATGTGCACACACTAGTATTAGGTGCTTTTATTGCTCTCGCATTGGACACATGAGCTTAGCTTGTCCTATTCGTAGGAGTTTTTCTACCAATGCTAGAGTAAATAGTATATGGGTCCCTAAAGCTAACAAATGTGGATCCAAGTTTATTTGGATACCAAATTCTTTGCCTAATATTGTAGGTGGAGCTTCTTATATCGGGATATAGCACCGAGGAGCGTGTTGGTAGTTGCAAAGCTCAAAGGTCATCTTTCAAGCAATTGCACCAACACAAGCGTAGCCACTAGAGCCACTTTGGTAACATGCTAAACGATTCTCTTTAAATTATTTATATTTGTAGAATCTAGCATGTTTCTCTTGATGTCTTGCTACTAGCTCACATTGATATCCTTTAGTTGCCTTTTATATAAATTAATGTGGGATATAATACTAGCATGCTTAGTTAATTTTCTTATTAATTCTTTTATCTAGCATGACTAGTTACTCGTCTTAAATGATTAGTTCACACTATGTAGTTTATCACTCATTTTCTATTAGTGTGACACATTTATATATGCATGCTCGTTATTCTTAATCTTTTATAAATCATGCATATCACTCTAGTCCATAGGAGCTTGGTTTTGATTTGAGTTAATATGATTTTAACTCTCCGTCTTTAAAGTTTTTGAGATAGTTAATTCTTACCAATTTGTATTCGATATGTCACATTTATCTTAATCGGTATTTGTGAATATATGTGGTAAGCACAAGCTTCTTATCACTTGACAAGTATACACTTGTACTTCTATTTTAACCTTGTGCTTGGATAATATATTCATCATTGATTCTCTTATTTTATTTTGATTATCTTCTTGAGAATCAATTATGTTCTTGCCTAATAAAGCTTATTTATATGTGTTTTGAATTTGTGATAGTTTTTCAACCATTCATTAAGACTATATTCATTAAATTTCCATTTACATGTAGATCATGTATTTCTTATGTTGATATATATTTTTGTATAAATATTTTTATGTGAGGATATGAGTTAAGCTAAAATTTTATATTGACTTGAAGAGTATTTAATTATACTTGTTACCTTCAAACTTGTGCTTATCTCATACTTTAGCTATTGATTCCTTTGACCAAATTTGTGCTTCTTGAATCAATTAGCTTTTTCCTTAAAGTCTTCTTTTGATGATATCTTCTTGACTTTTTGGTTGGCATTATGGATACATGTTCTTAATTGATTTTTGATCTTTTCATGTATGCTTATTCGTGATATATATAGTTTCATATATATATATATATATTTTTAATATTATATATATATATATATATATATATATATATATATATATATATATATATATATATATATATATATATATATATATATATATATAAAAGATTCCTAGCTTTTGATATTTATTTGTTTTATATCTTTAAGTTGGGATGGTGAGAGAAAATATTTGTTTATGTCTTGCACTTGACTATTTATGGAAGTTCTTTTAAGAATCACATGGTTTTTTGCTTTGTCTTGTTTTTATATTAACCTCCGTTTTTAGTGCACATTTTCAAATCTATATCTTCTATAGTGCACTATGAAAGCTTTTTCGTAAAATATGATTCTTACTATCTTTAGAACATTTAGCTTTCTTGATCTTAATAATCTTTCTTTGCTTATTCCTTGGGTACTATGCTTTCTTAGAATTATTGTTGCCCAATGATGCTTTTGTAGCACATGAAAATATATGTAATTGATACATCATATTTCTTATGACTTTAGCCACTATGGTTTGAGCTTTTATGTTGAGATTTTCTATTTCTAGAGAATACATTTATTTCACAATGGCTATAATATTTTGCATTCTCTATATCGATCTATTATTTCATTATCTTAGACTAATCTCAATACTTGGCAAAGAGATTTGTTTTATTTTTATTTTTTTTGGATATCTCTTTGGCCATATTTTGATAAGAGTCTAGTTAATTTTTTTTTGAATATCTGCTTGCTCTTATCCTTGCTTAGTAAAGAGTCTATAGATCATTTTGATCATTCAAAATGTATGCCCTTAATTGTGAACTCTATGCTTAAGCAAGTATCTTTAGTGTTTGTGACTTAAGATTCAATGAGCACTTTTATTTTGTTAATGACTTAACTCATTAATCTTAAATTAGTTATGTAGCTGACTTATTTATGATATATTGTTGAGCTACATAATCTATGTTCACTTTCACTCTTCTAGCTATTATTTTTCTTTTCAATCTATATATGATATGCTAGTTTCCAAAAACAAGTTGTGTGAATTGTCTTGATGTGATTTGTATTCTATTTTAGATACATATGTCTTATTCTCTAAAACTAGTTTGACAAACATTTGATTGGATCTTGTTTTTCAAAAGAGGTTTGTGATTCCTTACTTTAACTTTCTTCCATACTAGTCATTAGTATCTCTTAAATTTCTCTCATTTTGAGTCATGATTTCATCGTATTATCATTTACATCTCTTTTTGATTGAATTTGTAATTATTTAAATGAGATTGACTCTTTCCCATATTGATTTGTGAGAATTTTTATATGGATTTGTGAGTTTCTCTTGATGAGATTAATTGGATCATATTTATTCATTTGCTTTCTTTATGAATGATCATAATGATTGAGTCCTCCTAAACTATCTAATTTTGTAAATGTCAAATTAATTTACTACTCTACTTTGACTACTCATGGATTATCACATAGTGTCTTTTCTACTTAAACTTTATTGGTCTTTCATTTAGATGTAGCAAAGTTTGGATATTACCCGGTTGATGGGTACATATGTGATAAAACATGTCTAGTCCATGCAAATCATTAAATTGATTGATTCTTTCTTAATTAGATAATCATGGACATGATATTTGTATTTATATTTTTACTTTATTTTTGTGCTATATTTTTCTATCATCATGATTGTTCTTAATTGACTTTATTCTTTTTCATGATGACATTTTCTCAAAGGATAACATACATTAATCTATCATATTTAAATATGAGATCCTTCTATATAGATTAATATATGCCATCTTTTGATTATACGTACTTAATTAGTATATTCTTCTAATTTTTCATCTTTAGCGGCTATTAATTGGATATCTCTTCTTGACTAAAGATGATATTATTCGTCTTTTGATGATATTGTAGCCTTATATGCATTGAGGAAAGGGGAGAAATCCATAGTTGATTTACCCCCCAAATCTTTTAGTTATATATTTTATGCTATAAGTGCTTTGGAACTAGACGCATATTTTGAGGGGGAGAAAATTAATTGATTCAATTTATTTATACCCTGTAATATGTCGTATACCTAGTTCATCATGGACCCATATTTTCTTATATTTTTATATCCTATTGATTGAGGTCATGATATTTTTATTTGTGAAGGATTTATGAGAGTGTATGCAATTGTCTTCATCATAGTATCTCTCTTTTATATGGGTTAAATAAGTCATCTTGTTAATATTAACTTTCATATCTTATCTTGATGACTATTGTGCTTTCATTGTTTTGGCTTTCCTTATATGCTTAATTGATTTGGCTTTTCTTATTGAGGACTTACCTAAAATTCATGTTTATCTATATTGGTAATACTTTAAGGGGGAGCATTTAAGTCGACTGAATGTCTCTTTCTCATGTATTTTTCTCCTTTACCTTCATGTTTATCTAAAGGATATTCACATAGCATGATAAGATAATTGAATTCAAATGCATTAACTTGGGCAAGCAAATAGATTTTGTAAATAAAGAGATTATTTTATATCAATTGCTCTATTTCACTGATCATTCATTATTTGTTCCACTATTTTTTGTTTACAATTTTGACTTTCAAATGACTTTTTGATCAATGTTTCAAGTTTATATTTCAATTGGTATTAAGTTTATATCTTCCAACTATCTCAATCGGTATTTTTTTTTAATAACAATTACTTTGTAATTATCTAATCCTAATGGGCTTTTGACTGAAATCCTTGATTGAAATCTTTTAATTCAATTGGTATATCACTTCCTTCCAAAACTAGAGTTTTAATTCATATAATATTATGTTTTGGAATTTTTTTCTTGGATTTCAAGTTGGTAAAACTATTTTTTTTACTGTTTTTCAATTTTATTTGTTTTACCAACTATATTGTGTTTTGACATGCTTCTTTTAAAAATTTGATGTTCTACATTGGCAATGTAGCTTTATAAACTTGTCATTACACCCTTCTTCCATTATTTTTCATTAGTATATCTTGATCATGACTGTCTATGACTTTCCCATGCTCTGATTTTTATGCTTAAGATTGTTTTTATTTTATCTCTTAGTACGGGAGAGCCTATTTTTGATCATGTCAAAGGGGAATAAGTAAGTTTAAGTATGTATTTATAAGTAATCTAAGTAGTATGCTTTCAGTGATATTGCTTATGTCTTTTGTATATTAGTGATACATGCATCTATTGTGTCCATACTAAACTTAACCGATTTGCCATAATCAAAAATGGGAAGATTGTTGGTCCAATGATTGTATCATGTTTTTGAATATGGTTAATATGTTAAGTTTAGCATTTCATTATCACTAATCTTCATACTATCGCTATAGCATTTCTACTTATACTTATACCTTTGGTAATATGTGCCTATTGGTTTACATATTAGTGATATGAGCTTATCTATCTTAAATTTAATCGGGTTACCAAAATCAAAACTATATTTTTTATTATGGTCATTCAATTAAGTTTAATCATTATGATATCACTAACATTTATGCTATCACCTTAGCACTTATACTTAAACTCAGCATTATCCTAATGTGCATTTAACTTATCATACTTGCTACTATGTATATTGCTTTGTTCGTCTAACATGTACATGCAGAAAAGCAATAAGTAAGATCAATGTAGACATATGCAATGAAAAAATCATGGTAGGCCAAAGACGACGGATCCCACAAGATTTCTCTGAACCACCCGACGACATCTCCGGAGCCACGCACTCGGAGGTTCCACTGCCCGGTCAGCGGACGGGGGTCGAGGGGACAGTGTCCCTCGTCGGGGGTTCGGGGGTGAAGCCCCCGAAAGGTATTCAGTTTTCACAAACTGGATATCTTTGGACAGCTGCCGCCAAAGGAAAATGCCAGCTTCTATCAGGAAAGAAGCCATGCCATGCCATCATCATTTCAAGACTCTAAAGAAGCCTGTACATGCTACAGTATTTTTGGAGTCTGTAATGAGTCTTAGGAATAATTGTAAACAAAAAAATGGATGGCCAAATCGAAAGCTAGGATAGAAATTAGCCCATGATCATTTTCGGATAGAAATCGGCATACCGAAGGTATACCGGTCTATATCGACAGTATACCGATTTTGTTCACAGAAAGTTTCTGTCTACAAAATAGGCATACCGACGGAATACCGATCTATACCGATTCAGTAACGTTAAAATTCCAACGGTCAGATTTCGAGCATTTAATGATCCCAATGGCTATATTTCTAGTCGTTGCATTCCAGACCGGTATACCGACGGTATGCCGGTTCGTACCGACGGTATACCGATCGCTGACTGAAAAGTTACCTTTGAACTCTTTTCAATGCTTTGGTTATAAATAGCCTTGAACCACTTCATTCAAGGTTGATGCTTTGAGCCTAAATTTTTTTTCTAAACCATCAAAGCCTATCCACAAACAACTCTACAAAGCTTTCATTTGCCATCCACTGTTTGCCATTAAAATTGTTTTGATTGAAATCTTAATACAAACAGAACAGTGATACAATATAGGACTTAGATGTAGTCCTAGGAGTACACTTTTGTTTAAGCTGGGTCCTAAGTGCCAATGGAGCGAGTGGTAATACGTTGACTCCGTTGACCGGCTGACGGCGGTTATCGGTTCTCTGAAGGTGTTGATTGCTCTGGGTGCTGGAGCTTGCTGAGAGGAGGAAGACGTTGAGTGTCTAGAACTACCTCTCCGGTGATTCTCTGTTGTGGATTCTCTGTGAGTCTTGTGTTCTGAATCTCCGTGTCTGTGTGAAGGGGATGATCCTTCTATTTATAGTTTTGCAGGCTGGCTGCTCATGCGCGCATGTAGGATGCGCCGGTGTGGGGACGCCACGTGGAGGTTGCTGATGGAGGCGCATGGATGCTGCATCCTGATCGAGGGGGAGAACTCTTCATACTGCTGTTGTGAGCCGGCACGTAGCAGAGAGAAGATCTTTCCGTTGCTGAAATCTTGGATGAGTTGAGTCAAAAGACACGTGTCGTCGACTCATGGTTCGAAGATCTCGGATTTGGTGGAGAGGAGTGATCTGGTGGGCTGCGCCTTGGATTGGGCGCAGGAGGAGGCTGCGGCTCATAACCTTTAGGAGTTAAAAACCATTTGGGGCGCATGGCTTTTGAGGCGCATACAGGCGACTTTCCTTCTGTCTTTTAGGATCAGAGATCAGTCTGGGACGCATGGCTTTTGAGGCGCATGCAAAACTTCAACCGGAGACTCTTCTTCTGTCTTTAGGGATCAGTGAAGGGTCTGAGGCGCATGGCTTTTGAGGCGCATGCTGGTTTGGACGCATGGCCGTAGAGGCGCATGCGGGTGTGGACGCATGGCCGTAGAGACGCATGCGGGTGTGGACGCATGGCCGTAGAGACGCCTGCGGGTGGCCACGTGGCAGTAGCCGTCGGAAGTCATGATGATACTGACGTTGCCGACGCTTCGTTTTCTGAATAAAGCTGTCAACTGTTCAGACTTTGGGAGGCGTGCTGCCAACTCTGTCAGTTCAGCATTTAATGTTGGTGACGTTCGATGGACAGCTGAGTGGGCGCGTCGGTTGGCATTCCACTCGGTATGGAGATGTGTGGGGGCGCACCCTCTATAATGTGCCGAATACTGTAGGGCGCGTCTGTGTGATGCGCCTGATGCCGAAGGGCGCGTCGGACATGTCTTTTAATGATGCGGCTGTCTCGCTCTTCGAGTGCTATAAATAGCCGTTTGGCTGAATTCGAGACGTCCGGTTCATCCATTTAATGTAAATTCATTGCACGGAATTCGGAGGGCCATCCACTTGGCGTGTGGGTTTGATCTGCCCGGCCTATAAATAGTGGCATGGAGAGAAGATTTGCTTCTCATTCCCTCACGTACTTCCAATATGAACTTGAACATACGGGTGCATTCTGCTGACGAAGTGCTCCCGAGGGTGAAGATGAGACGCTGTGTTATCTTTGATGCACTTGAAGGTGACTGTTACATCCAAAAGACGGAGTCGAGGGCTTCTGAGGCAGGCGGAAGGTGCCTGTTGCATCCAAAGATAGGGATGCTCGAGCCTCGTCTCCGTTATTCCGGAAGAGCCGTAGATCGGAATGGCGGTGCAAGGCTCTCTCTTCCTGCAAAGTGGGGTTTCCCCACTTTGATCATGTCGAAAGCTGCTCCTTTAGCCGTAGTTTCGATCACGGTCTTCCTTCGGCTTTGGAGGCTCTTTCGAAGCCTCCCCTGGCCACAGCATTTGCGGTGCTCTTCTCTTCCTTGGTTCCAGCCAGAGGGTTAAATGCTTTGTGTCGAAGCATTTATCGGGCGAGCCTGGTTGGAAGAGCGGCACATAACTGGGCTCTGCTCGGCCAGGTGAGCCTGGCTGGAAGAATTTGGCTGAAGGGATGCACATAACTGAGCTGGATGTACATGACTGAGCTGCTGAAGATATGGTGGAATGCGCCTGGTTGGAGGCGCATGATGTCTGCTGTGCCTGACTGACAGCGCATGGTGACTGGCAGCGCATGATGACTGCTGCGCCTAACTGGAGGCGCATGGTGGCCGCTGGCTGTAGACTTAGGATCTTTCCTTTGTAGAAATTCTTCTTTGTACAACCTTTTCTAGACATGTAATAGACTTTTATATATATATAAATAAAAAGTCCTTCTTCAAATGTCTATACTTATTGACTTTGCTGTGAAGTTCTTCGTCTGAGTTCTGGCGCATGTAGTGTCTGGCGCATGGGCTTTCTGGTTGTGAAATTCCATGCTTCTACAAGACCCCCTTCAAAGTTTTCAAAACTTTTGAATAAGTTTTGGAATACTTTGAATAAGAAGCATGGAGGTCAGGGCGCATGATTTCTGGGCGCATGCCTGTTCGGCGCATGCTCTTCTCAGTTGATGATAATGGTGCCTCGGTAACCGAAAAGATTAATGATGATCTTTTGGTTTTATTTGCTGCTATCCTTGCATAGAACCCGAGGCGACGGCTGAGATCATACGTCATCTGTTCACGCGTGCGACCAAGCCCTATAAATAGGTAAGAGTTGGAGAGAGAAAAGGGTTCTTCTTCTCTGTGCCTGCTTTAGAGTTTCTTCTTCAAAACCCTAACTTCTCCTTCCTCGAGAGAATGGCTCCCAAGACTCCTCGCGGTGCTGCCGGCAAGGGGAAGAAGAAAGCGAAGGAGTCCGCGGAAGTTGCGGCGGCTGTCGTTCCCCGTCGGCCTGTCGAAGTTCGGCCGGAGGTGGTTGGTAAGTCTCATTGTCCGTACGCCAACGCACATAGGCCTTGAGTCTTTAATGATGTGCCGCGGTCTTTGCCCGCCGACGCGCATGGGTTTAAACCCTGGTGATGCGCCGAGGCTATACTGCTGACGCGCATGGGTTCAAACCCTGATGATGCGCCGAGGCTATACTGCGGACGCGCATGGGCTCAAACCCTGATGATGCGCCGCAGTTTTCTCCTTTAGACACATTGTGTGTTCTCTTCTGACTTTTTCTGATCTTTTACTAGTGTCGATGGCAATCCCGGCTTTGAGTGAAGTTTTCTTGGAGGCTGCCTTCAACCAAATGGGAGTAGAGCATAACGAGGAAGTGATAAACCCTGCTCAAGATGCTCTTATGCTGGATCAGCCTCCTGAGAGAATGACCCTAATCCGTGAACAGCAGTATTGGTTCCTCAAACGGATGATGGAGCGTGGAGTCATTAAACCCTCCACATCTGATAAAGTGACCTTCCTGAAGCCTGAGTTCCTGTTTGGAGACCGTCTCACTTCTACTGATTCGTCAATACTGAAGGTCAAGGAGGACTGGTTCTTTACTGCGAATGGAGTGCATATGACTGTTAAGCAACTTGAACGTTAGTGGCCTTTAACGTCCTTCTGTCGCCTTGTTTCCCAGAGGAGGATGTCTTGGGAGCTTACCCCTTCTCAGGGGGGAGCGATGACTGGTGTCATCCAAATTGATTCTACTTTTGAATGCTTTGACCGTTGTACGGTCTGGGTCTTCTTACACTTGGCGGACTTTACGTCCTGGGAGCCTCTTCAGTGATGTACCCATTGATACGTTTGCTTATAGTGCTTCGACTTTTACACATCGTATGTTTTTGATGGAACGTTCCTACCCGACAGGAGAGTTTCGGGTGGAGGGTTGTGCCATTACGTCTCTAAATGGGATAAACTAACGCTCTGGATCTTGTCGCGGTTTCAGACTGAGCTCCGAGAGATCGGGTTGACTGCCGCGATCCGTGCTACCCAGGCAGGTGTTGACCTTAATAGGCACATGTTCCTCGCACTCCTGGAGATGTTTGATATCCATACCGGGACCTTCTTTACTCCGGTGGGGGAATTAGGGTTCGCACTTCATGAGATGTACGAGGTGTCAAAACTCCCTTGGGGGTCGGAACCCTATGAAGAGTACTTTCCCACCAACGAGGAACTTCAAGTCCTGGGGGACAGGGCTGAGGAGATGACGGCCGTCTTCAAGGAAGTGGCGAGTCATCATTACTATATGCAGAGACGGGATAGAAACAGGACGCAGCCTCATGTGACCGCTTGGAGAGATCATGTCTTTAGACAAGACAAGGAGGATCCCTCACAATTTTCCACCCCACCGGCGCTCTCTCGTAGCGAAGTGTTGTCCGAAATGAGCAGGTTAGGGGAGAAAAATCCTCGAGGAAATGAGGACCAGCAGTCAGATGCACGCTCCTACAGCTGCTTCTGGCATCTTGCTTATCGGATGTCACCCAAGGCGGTGTTGGCATCCTACCTGATGATATGGCTCCGGGATTGCGTGTTCGCGGGCGGATCCGGTGCCGTAGAGAGGATGACCCGAAATTTAATCCTGCCAGCCGTAAAGCTGGTTTTCGGCCGGCGTTTGGCTCTTCTCCCCGCAATGGTATGTAACCTGCAGCGAGGTTTGAGAGAGTTTGCTGGAAATGTAATTCATGACAGAGGCAGGAACAATAACTTCCCGTGCGCTGAACTGCCGTTTCACTATTTGATGGGATGGCTGATTTTGCATCATCCCAGTGTGATGAGCCCAGGCTCGGAAGGAGATTATAAGGCTGGAGATGCATTCCTTCGTCGTTTCCATCGGAGGAGCTGGTCGTATACCGGTGTCCCGGTTTGTAGAAAGGTTTTATCCCGTCTTCAGGGTTGGGAGATCACCAAAGTTGGTCCCATCTATTTGGGTTTTGAGGCCAACGAGGATTTAAGGGACCTGGGCGAAGGTACCACCACTCTGCCTCAATGGGGATTTCGTTGGTTGCAAAGTATCCGGCCGTCCCATCTGGTGTACCGGAACAGGAATCAGTGCTACGTGGAACCATACTTGCCAAGCCGTTTTGTGCGGCAATTTGGTTATGCTCAGATGATGTTGGACAACCCCAGTAATACCCTGGGGTATGTTGGAAGTTTGTTGGATGGTGCACGAGCTTGGCATTACTATAATGCCGGATGTACCGGAGCTCATTTTACGTTGCCCGTCCCCGATCCGCGGCCGCCCATTCTTTACTCGGCCGCCAAATTTTACTATGTTATGGTTGCCCCGCCCTTCGGATATGACAGGGAGACCAGCCTTATCGCAGGCACCCAGTTAGCAGCGACTGGGGATATGCCAGTGAAGGCCCGGCCGCATCGTCCGTCAGGGGTGGGTCAACGGAGTGCCCCCTCCGCATCACAAGCAGAACCTTCTGGCGATCGATCGAAACGATGTGCAGATACAGGGGCTGAATCTCTTGTGTCGAAGAAGCAGAAGAAGGCATCGTTACCGACGGTGTCATCGGATTCGACGTCCGAAGAGGTAAGGACATCCTACTAAATCTGATTTTGGTTCCGCCACTGACGAGGCCTGATCTTCTTTTGTAGGAGCCGCTAAAAAGAAAACCTCGTACCCCAAGGTCGGGTGGGAGTAGACGAGAAGAGATGGCGAGCTCGCCTGGAGTGCGTATCCCACCGACAATGATGTCTCTCATGGAGGAAGATCCGGAGGATACTGTCATCGTGGAGGTTCCAGTATCCCCGGGTTATGTCAGGAGGGACCCTGAGGGTGCAGCAGCTTCCTAGGTGACGAAGGCCACAGCGGAGGCTTCACATATAGAAGGTTTAGCAAGTGCGCAGCTTCCAGGTGATGAAGAAGAATGGAGTTCATCATCTTCCGATGACATCGCTCCGGAGCTGCAGGAGTCTGTTGCGGGGGCAGCAGAAGCGGTGAGGATAGAGGAGAGGGTTGATTCCCCTCCTTGTCATGATGAAGGGAGGTCGGCTGAATCATTGCCGAATCCTTCCTTGGCTTCAACCATGGACATAGAGATGGCTACCGATCAGGCGGTAGCGACAGATTCTGTCCCTGTAGAGGGACTTGAGAAGAATGAGACTCTTCTGCTGGTCTTGTCTCCTGGGGCTGGCCAGGAGATAAATGTTGACCTCCCCGTTTTGCCGGGGGAGGTGGCTGATGCTGATAGAATGTCGGGGGTAGAAGAGGTGGCCGTTGACGTCGGTGATGTCTCCGGGCTTGAGAAGGGTAAGGGTGTGGAACCCTCTGTTGCTCCTTCCACTTGGGGTACTATCACGACGCATGTGCCGGCTCCTTCTGTTCCTTCGGCACCTCGGGCTAGCAGTCTGGCCCCTGTAGATGAAGAGCCTATTGCAGCCGAGGTTCAAACCTCTCAGATCGAGGTTGGCGGATCCTCCTCCGGTCCGCAAACTGTAGTAGCTCCCCCAACTCCTGCTATGACGCCGCAGGTGCTGGCGGATGCCGACGAGTATGTGAAGTTCCTCGTCAAGGGAGTGTACAAAATGCTGGAGAAAGGAGTATCTGCAGTGATGGATGGCAAGGGGAGCTTTGCGACAGCAAAAGCTTTGGCAATGCCTTGTATCGAGCTGATCCGCATTCACCAAGGCCATGACCATATGGCCAAAATTCTGGAGGTTTCGGTGATTGAGCTGGACGAGCGGCTCGCGGAACTGCAGCGCATTCAACGAAATGACCTCTCTGTCTTGATAGATGCAGAGATAGGGAAGTTGATTGTTGAAATCGAGGCTTCCCATCGGGCCGATGTGAGCAGTTGGGAGCGTGAAGTGGCTGGGACTGAGGCTGCAGCGGAGCAGTTGTCTCAATCTATGGAGAAGACGACGGAGAAGCGGGCTGCGGTGGACGCTAACATCGCAGAGGTTGATGCTCAGATGTGCCGTCTTGAAGACCAGCGGGCCCAACTTCAACTAGAAGCTGATCGTGTCCTGGCTGAACACGTGGCATTCAAGCAGGAGGAAGCGACTCTTACTCAGCGGACCCTTGCTTTGGCTCAGCAGCGACGATAGCTTGATGAGAAGTATGAGAGTAAAACTTCTGCTGAGGCTGTCGGGTTAATGCGTCAAGAAGCCGAGCTGCGAGTCCAGGCGACTGTGGAAACTCGCACTGCCGACCTGAGACGTCGAGTCAGAGAACTCTCATCCCACCCTGGGGAGGATCGGGGATTGTAGCTTCTCTTCTTTTTATGTGTTTTTTCAATTCTTGCTGGGGAAATAGCGTATTTCTGTACTCTCTTTTTTTGAAAAAATAAAGAAATATACTATCTCTTTGTGATGTGTTCATTTTTTTTAATCTCATGAACTTGATGATTTATGTGGACCTATTATCTTTTGCGCACCTTGATTTTTAGGTACAGATAATAAGTATAAAGGAACCAACATGTTTGCTCAGAGGTAATATGGACATGGCAATCATTAGGTTCGAATGATAGAATCTTCCTACTCAGAGGTGTTTATGGACGTGGTAGGAATGATCCTGGGGGATACGCTGAACAACTCAGAGGTAATGTGGACGTGGAAGTTCTGCGATCAATGTACGACAACATAGGAGTTGTTTGTACGGGATGTTTACTCAGAGGTAACGTGGACGTGGTAAACATGAAGGATAGCGTAAGCTCACGAAGTGTAAGGTTCCGCTTTGTAGGATGTAGAGAGACAACTCAGAGGTAATGTGGACGTGGTTATCTTTCTACGGAAGGATGCCACGGAACAGCTGGGTTCCGGAAGCGATTGATTTTATGAGAAGAGGTTATTTGGGGAAATACATGTCTTGGAGGATGTCAAGAATAGTACTTCTTTAAGAACTTGCCGTTGATGGGCATCATGAACAAGTCCCCATTGGGTTTGGCGAGCCGGTAAGCACCGTTTGAGTATACCGTCTCAATGATGAAGGGTCCTTCCCATTTGGGCTCGAACTTCCCTGGTGTCTTGTGAGTTAACACCATTGGCCTTCTGACTGCTAAAACCAGGTCGCCAACTTGGAAAGTTCTTTGCTTGACCTTCTTGTTGAAAGCCTGTGATATACGGGCTTGGTAAAGTTCGATGCGTTGTTGAGCTAGGAGACGCTTTTCGTCAAGTGCCTCCAGTTCCCGCAGACGACGACGTTGATTGTCTTCTTCTGTGAGATCGTTTGTGATTGCCACGCGGAGCGAAGGTATCTGTATCTCGAGAGGCAGTACTGCTTCGCTCCCGTAGACCAGGGAGAATGGAGTGTTGCCTGTTGGGGTCCGTACCGTTGTGCGGTAGGCCCAAAGGCATTCGCCAAGCTTTTCGTCCCAGTCGCATTTGTTGGATGACACGACTTTTTTGAGTAGCCTGACGATAGTTTTGTTGAACGCCTCGACCAATCCGTTTGCTGCCGGATTGTAGGCGGTTGAGGCCACGTTTTGAATGCGATTCTTGTCACAGAACCTGCTGAAAATGTGGCTGATAAACTGAGGACCATTGTCATGGATGATTCGCCGGGGTACCCCGAAACGGTAAATGACATGGTGTTTGATAAAGCTGACCATCCTGGAGCTTTTTACTTCTGCTAGTGGGACTGCTTCCGCCCATTTAGAGAAGTAATCGGTGATGGCCAGGATGAAGCGGTGTCCTCTCGATGAAGGAGGGGTGATTGGCCCTACAATGTCCATGCCCCAGGCTTCGAATGGCCAGGAGGCGACTGTAGGATGTAGAGGTTCAGATGGTGTATGTATGAAGTCTGCATGAAGTTGGCATGCATGGCACTTCTTAGCATATTCTACTGCGTCGGCAACCATGGTTGGCCAGTAGTAGCCCATACGTCGCAGTCGATCTTGCAACTTAGGACCTGGTTGGTGAGCTCCGCAAGTTCCGTCATGAGCTTCTCGAAGAGCTTCGGCCGCTTCTTCGTTAGACAGGCATCGAAGGAGAAGCCCGTCGAAGGAGCGTCGGTACAGCGTTTTAGTGGCTGTATCGTAGTAGAATCGAAGAGAGCGTCTCCTGACTGAGACGGCTTCCTTCGGGTCCTCTGGAAGGATTCCGTAGACAGCGAAGTCGATAAACGGGAACCTCCAGTCTCGGACATTAACATCGGTGTTCGTCGGCATGGCGTGAGCCATTTGCAAACATAGGTTGTTTCTGGGACAAATCAGGTCTCGGCCAGTCACCGTAACATAATGTTGAGTCCCAAGAGGCGCGGCCAATGAGGCTGCGAGGCCAGCCAGAGCGTCAGCCTCCAAGTTTTGTAGGCGGGGTACATGTTCGATGAAGAACCCAGTGAAGGTTGAAATGATGTTCAATGCAACTTCATGGTAAGGGATCAAATCTTCTTGGCGAACCTCGTATTGCCTCCGAATCTGGTTTACGACGAGTTTCGAGTCGCCGTAGGCTTCCAGATGATCCACCTCCAGCTGTTGTGCTAGCTGGAGTCCCATGACGAGTGCATTGTACTCAGCAACATTGTTGGAGCACGGCTTCGAAAGGGAGTATGCGCGCTGGATGACCAGCTGATCGGGGGAGACCAAGACTACCCCCACTCCCGCGATGATTTGGCCGTTGGGGCCCGTTCTTGAAGCGCCATCGAAGAACATCCGCCAGACGGGGCTTCCTTCAGTGACGTTTGATTCTTGGACTTCATCCGGGATGTCTTCATAGAGTTTTGAAGATTCTGGGATGGGGTGTGCAGCTAAAAAGTCAGCCAGAGCCTGACCCTTGACCGCCTTCTGCGGGACAAACACCATGTTGTATGGCGTTAGTAGGATCGCCCATGTAGCCAGCCGGGAGTTTAATGACCCTGGATTCGTCATGAGAACTCTGAGCGGATTGACTCGGGAGATGACGTGAATTGTCTGGCCCGAGACGTAATGACGAGTCTTCTGAATGGCAAACACCAAAGCCAAGCACTCCTTTTCAACGGGATTGTACCGGTGTTCGGCCCCGATGAGTGTTCGACTGAGGTAGTAGATTGCTTGCTCGTAGCCTGCATCGCTGTTTTGAGCCAGCAAAGCGCCGAGGGAATGATCCATGGCACGGACGTAGAGGAGGAATGGTTTGCCGGCGACAGGTGCCACTAGGACTGGCGGGCTTGTTAAGTAAGCCTTGATGTCGTCGAAAGCCTTTTGGCACTCCTCTGTCCAGACATAAGAGACTTCCTTCTTCATGAGCTGAGTAAAGGGTTGACATTTACCGGAGAGGTTTGCTATGAACCTCCGGATGTATGCCAAACGTCCCTGTAAGCCCCGAAGTTCTCGAAGGTTCTTCGGAGGGTCCATGTTAAGGATGGCTTTAGTCTTCTCGGGATCGACATGAATGCCTTTTGCCGTGATGACAAAGCCCAAGAATTTGTCGCTAGAAACCCCCAGGAAGGATTTAGCGGGGTTCATTTTGAGTTGATGTGCCCGCATGAGATCGAAGACCGTCTTTAGGTCCTGTAGGTGATCTCTTTTGAGGCGGCTCTTGACTGCGATGTCGTCAACATAGCACTCAACTGTCTTGCGAAGATGTTGACGGAAGATGGTGCTCATAGCTCGCTGGTACATTGCACCGGCGTTCTTCAAGCCGAAGGGCATTACTGTGTAGCAGAAAACACCCTTTGGAGTCCTGAATGACGTGTGTTTTGCGTCATCGGGGAACATCTTGATTTGATTGTAGCCTGAATACCCGTCCATGAAGGACATGCGTTCAAAGCCACATGTGTTGTCGATCATTACATCGGTGATTGGGAGGGGGAATTCATCCTTCGGGCAAGCAGAGTTGAGATCCCTGAAGTCGATACAGACTCGTATCTTCCCGTTCTTCTTGGTGACAGGGACGACGTTGGCTACCCAGTCCGGGTGTTGTTCCTCACGGATGAAGCCACTGGTCAAGAGTTTGTCCACCTCCTGATCGATGGCGTTCATGATGTCCGGGCGGAAGCGTCGCTGTTGTTGTTTGATAGGTTTGGCATCTGGTAAGATGTTCAACCTATGCATCGCGATCTGTGGATCGAGACCCGGCATGTCTTCGTAGCTCCAGGCGAAGACGTCGATATACTCCTTAGCCAGTTGGACTAAAGATTCTCGGTCTTCTCCTTCCAAGCTTTTGCTGATAAAGATGGGTTTAGAAGAAGACCCATCCCCGAGGTCGATCTGCTCGACTTCGTCTTCGGTGGGAGGTTCTCGTAACTCAAAACGAGACTCCCATTGTTCTCCTAGACGTTGAGCCCAGGGTTCTTCTTCGAAGGGTTCCGGCGGTTGGTCCTCGCCTTCATCCTTCTGAGGTTGCGCCGATGTCATGTTAGCTGACAGTACTTTCCTGAAGACTGATCCGATACTGGTATCGGAATCCCACGTCGATGCTTCTGACGAGTGGGAATGTTCTATGTCTTCTACGTCTGAACTCTCTGGAGTTGATGGCGGCGTGACATAGCCTAACCCCCGTCGAGTCCGATTATAGTAATCCCGTGGCTTTCCATTGGGCATCGAAAGCCGGACAGGGAGATGCCGACCCTTGCCGTAGTTTAGGCCTTTATTGCTTTTCAGGTCGTAGCCCATCTTTTGGATGATGTGCTTAGCCGCATCTGTGTACCGATAGACTTGTACTCTGCCGGTATCAGGTTCGGGCTCGATTGACGGAAGGTCCCGACGACGCTCGATTTTGCCCGAGATGATGGTGCCTTCGTCTCGGCTTCGTGGAGGGACTATGAAGACTCCTTGAGACGGGACTATTTGATTATGGTAGACGGTCGTTACTTGTGTTTGTAACGACCGTAGAGCGTTGTCTAATGTATACATGGCATTCCAGTGTGGAAGACAAGAATAATTGAAAGATACTCTATTATTGATAAAGTACGAGATTTTATCCCGTGGGATTACATTGTCGAAGGAGGGTGCGTCTACATCAGCAGAGATATATTCGCCAAGCTCCTCGTCTGTAAGCACTGGGGCCGGATCAGGAGAGTCCTCCACCGCTCTGACTTTGGGGTCTGAGAGGGTTATGTGAGCACTCTCCGGCATCTTGGATGACTGCGGCGGCTTGCCTTTAAGACGCACCTTGAGGGGTGCCTCGGTTGCGCCTTCGATGAGTGGCGCCTTCCCTTGTAATTTTACCACCAGGGGAGCCGTTGTTTGTGGTGGCTTCCCCTTGAGGCGTATCTTCAGGGGAGCTTCGCGAGCTGGCGCTTTTCCTGATAGCTTGATGCTCATTGGAGGTGCCTTCTGGGGTGGTCTCCCTTTCAGACGGATTTTTAAGGGGGCGTCAGGAGTCACTTCGGGCTCCAAGTCCGGCTCTGTTGCCGTCTCTGCTTCATCATCGTCATCGTTGGCTTCCTCCTCGTCAAGTGGCTTGTACAAGTCGGAATCGGTGAAGTAGGCCTCAATCCCTTTGATGGGATCGATATCTGCAAACTCCGTCCGGATGACGCCGTTGGTGGATACATATTTCATGCATTGGTGGAGCGTGGAGGGCACCACCATGTACTCATGTAACCATGGTCGTCCGAGTAAGATGTTGTAGTTGACCTCGGCATCCACCACATAACAAGTTACCTCAGTTTTGAGGCTGCCGATGTGACACTTCAGCCGGATCTTGCCCAGTGGCTCGCTCTTGCTGGCGTTGAAGCCGCTGATGGTCGTATTGGAGGGCGCCAGCCGGTACATTAGGATCCCCAGCTTTGATAGCAGCGCCTTTGGAATGATGCTTAGGGAAGACCCCGGATCGATCTGAATCCTGCTCACCTTTACCGAACCGATGTACCCTGTGTAATACAACGGTCGGTTATGTCGGTGATGCTTGAGCAGCATGTCTTGTTGGGTGAAGGTTATGTTTGGGATAACTTCATCCGTACAATGACAGTGTGCACAAGTAGTTGGGAGGTCTTCAGGCTGTTTGACCTGACTGAGAAAGGATTCGGCATCCTTCAGAGCTTCGTAGAGAGCTTCTCGGGAGTCCTTGGAGAGACGCAGGAGCTCGAACAAAGACAAGCGTGCAGGAGTACTGGCCAGTTGTGCCAGAATGTCAAAATTGTGGGGCTTGGCTAGCCCCGAAACATTTTCTTTCCGCAGAGGTCTGTCGAAACGGGCCTCCACTTGCTTTTGTTTATTGGCTGCTGAGGGCTTGGATGGACCCTCCTCAGGGATGATGCCAGGAGGCACCACTTCGGCGGCAGCTTCACCGGGCTGGGAGTTCTGTTGTGCACGCGTCTGCACAGGAAGCGCCTCTTCCGTTGAAGAAGAGACCGTGCGGCAAGACTTGATCTTCCTGCCTTTTGCTTTGGAGGTAGGGCGTACCTCCGGTTGAGTTACCTCGGAGACGAGGTCGGGGTGAACCCAGAGGACCTCTCCTCGAGATGTGGTGAGTGGGACAAGTCCACTCACATTGTCACGGGTGGGTGGCAAATTCACCACCTCCATTGTCGCCTTAGGGATGGGGACGACGCCATCTTGTGTGGTAGTCGGCGGCAAGGTGCCGAACTGAAGTGACACCACATTAGCTGACACCGTCTTCTCTTCGTAGTCGACGGAGATTACATCCGCATTGATCATGCGCTGGATGTAATTTTTGAGGACGTAGCAGTCCTTAGTCGGGTGTCCGACAAACCGATGGTAGTGACAGTACCTCGGGTTGTCCACCTTCCCGACTTCATCGGGCCGCTTCGGGTCCGGAAGCTTGATCTTGTCACCCTGCTTCAGCATCTCAAAGAGTTGCAGGGTGTCGTCATCATTGAATGAATAAACCTCCTTGGGTCTCGGTGCCAGTGGAGGCTTTTGAGTAGGCGCAGATGCGCCCTTCGAGGCATTAACAGTCAATGCCTGTTTCCCCTTTGTTTCTCGTCCGGAGTTGTTGGTTGCGGACTTTTTCCCCTTATCGTCAAAGGCGGGGAAGCTAACACCCAGAAGACGTGCATTGGCCGCCTTCTTCTCTGCAGCTTCAGCTTCAATGATTAGGGAGCTCCAGTCGGGAGGGGGAGTAGGGTTAAGCCAGAGCTTTACTGCAGGCAGCATGTTCATACTGCAAGCGGAGAGAAGCGCATGTTCTGGCATGCCTGGAGGTAGCCTGAAGCAGGCCTGACGGAAGCGTTCGATGAATGCCCGAACCGTTTCCTTGTCCTTCTGGCGTATCTCAATGAGAGACGCCATCGTCATGTCCTTCCCACCATCATAGAAGCGGTCGAGGAAGAGGCGTGTCAGGTCGTCGAAGGACGATATGGAATTATCGGGGAGGCTGCAGTACCAGTCATACGCCACCCCTTTCAGGGCCCCAACAAAGATGCTGGTGAGGAGCGCGTCCTCCTTCGGAAGATGCCCTGTCTGTGACTGGAAGTACGTCAGGTACCGTCGTGGAGAGTCCTTCCCGTCATACGGCGTGAGTGTTTGTGGTTTATACTTTGGGGGATAAACCACCTTGTTCCACTCAAGGGGATAAGGCTGGGGAATGCCCATCTTCTGGCGCTCCTCCTGCCTGTTCTTGGACTCGAAGCGCTCCCGCAGATCTTTGATCATTTCGACCACGTCCTCCATGGAGCTAGGAGTCGGGGAAGGAGGTACCATCTGGAGTGGAGCGTTTGAGGGCTCCGATGTCCGGGGTGCTTCTGTGTCTGAGGGTGTCCGCTGGAGGGGCACACTCGACTCTCCATTGGCTCCTGGGTCGGGACCATTTGAAGGTGTCCTGATCAAGGCCGACCGTATCTCAAACACTGCTTGAGTCAGTGCTTGCATTGAGGCAGAGAGGGTTTTGAGTCCTCCCTCTAGCGAGTCTATGCGCTGGACAATGTCTTGTGGCGGCGCATCAGTCTCAAGATCACCCCCGGTCATGTATACTGTCATGTCACGGCCGGAAGTGGATGGATTAGTTGAGGCTTCGCTCTCAGCCTCGCTCTCATGTAGGGGAGTGACTTCTCCTGGTGTTTGGCCACCCCCAGCCACATTCTGGAGTTCGTCTTCGACAGGCGCATCTGCAAGGGCCTGACTGCCCTCAGCTCTGTCTTGAAGGGCCTCTTCGTTTTCAGCACTACCCCCGGCGGTGTCCTGGAGGACATCGTCCTTTTGAGGGGCTTCAGGGTGGCCATCTTCGCCTTGATGAAGATCCGCCGCAGCTGTGCTTTGGACATCTTCGTCTTCGGACGGAGGCTCGACAAGGGTCTGGCTACCCCCAGCTTCCTCCAAGGACTTCTTCCTCGATCGAGTGCCTTCGAACACTCCAGAGGTCGTGACAGCTGCCTTGGTTTTCCTCGGCTGGCTTTTGGATGAAGACGAAGAATTGGCAGTCGTCTTCCGGACAGATGAGGAATTGGAGATCACGTTGCATGACACAATCTTTAGTTCCTCTTCTGCTGACACCTTCGTCCCAAGGCGATATCGGAGGGGTGTCGATGATTGTAGCCGTTGGAAGACCGACTGCTTTGGCGGTACTGCCGTCTTACAACAGCAGTTGATGGTGACCACTGCACAAGTGTGCCCCGTGAGAGGCGCATCGTGCTTGTTGGTCAACTCTCCTGACTGGCGCTTGTGAGTGATCACGTTGCGCAAGTCATTGGAGGAGAGTGCTACCCTCACACCCCTCTCAGGCGCATGGCAGGGCCAAGCGCCGGGGTGGTCGGATGAGTGCTGCGCCCCCTGATCTAATACCAAGCAGGCATCACGATCAGTAGTGGGGGAACCACAGCATTTGAAGTGACTTGAACGGACCTCGAACGCACAACCAGAGGAGGCGCGGGAGTTCAAGACCACTGAGTTTGCCTCTCTCGGTTTGGTTGTGCACGCAGTGAATGCGCCCAAGTGAGATGAGGACTTTGAAGGTCGACTCGTTGTCGGTGCAGGAGCACTTGAGTCAACCTTGTACAGCTTGCCATCGGCAGCGCGCGTGATTGTAAGCGCGTGCCTCTGGCCGGCTGCTGGCATAGCACGTTTGTGGCGCATGGCCCGTGCCGCCTTGGATTTCTTCGTACCAGCCCACTGGGGCGCATAGTACTCAGCATCCAAATTCTCCTCGCCGTTACAGCGAGTGAGTCTGTCGAAGACAGAGGCTCTTTGTGGCGCATCAGAAGTAATGCGCGGGGCATTGGCTGCGCCCCTGCTCCGTCGACGTATCTTCCTCGCCTGAGAGGAAGATGGCTGGGGAACGTGGTCAGCCGCACGCTTCCCCGAGAGATGCGCTGCATCAGCGGGCGCACCTTGACTACTGAGGACGTCAGCAGGAAAGAAAGGCTGGACGGGCGCATCCCCTTCAATGGTGGTGCCCGAGGCGTCGACTTTGCGCACCCAGACTGCGCGGGTCTTCTTCGGCTTCGACAGCCGCTTCGAAGGACTCGCACTTCCTTCAGAAATGAACTCCTCGTACGCCTGTTGATTAAGGCGCACTACCAGCGTCTTGTGGGAGGAGCCCACCTTCACGTCGTCGGCCTGTGACACGACTTTCTCGATAGAGGAGAAAGAGGTCCCCAGCAGAGTCGCCAGCTTGTTTGCCATTAAAATTATTTTGATTGAAATCTTAATACAAACAGAACAGTGATACAATATAGGACTTAGATGTAGTCCTAGGAGTACACTTTTGTTTAAGCTGGGTCCTTAGTGCCAATGGAGCGAGTGGTAATGCGTTGACTCCATTGACCGGCTGACGGCGGTTATCGGTTCTCTGAAGGTGTTGATTGCTCTGGGTGCTGGAGCTTGCTGAGAGGAGGAAGACGTTGAGTGTCTAGAACTACCTCTCCGGTGATTCTCTGTTGTGGATTCTCTGTGAGTCTTGTGTTCTGAATCTCCGTGTCTGTGTGAAGGGGATGATCCTTCTATTTATAGTTTTGCAGGCTGGCTGCTCATGCGCGCATGTAGGATGCGCCGGTGTGGGGACGCCACGTGGAGGTTGCTGATGGAGGCGCATGGATGCTGCGCCCTGATCGAGGGGGAGAACTCTTCATACTGCTGTTGTGAGCCGGCACGTAGCAGAGAGAAGATCTTTCCGTTGCTGAAATCTTGGATGAGTTGAGTCAAAAGACACGTGTCATCGACTCATGGTTCGAAGATCTCGGATTTGGTGGAGAGGAGTGATCTGGTAGGCTGCGCCTTGGATTGGGCACAGGAGGAGGCTGCGGCTCATAACCTTTAGGAGTTACAAACCATTTGGGGCGCATGGCTTTTGAGGCGCATGCAGGCGACTTTTCTTCTGTCTTTTGGGATCAGAGATCAGTCTGGGGCGCATGGCTTTTGAGGCGCATGCAAAACTTCAACCGGAGACTCTTCTTCTGTCTTTAGGGATCAGTGAAGGGTCTGAGGCGCATGGCTTTTGAGGCGCATGCTGGTTTGGACGCATGGCCGTAGAGGCGCATGCGGGTGTGGACGCATGGCCGTAGAGACGCATGCGGGTGTGGACGCATGGCCGTAGAGACGCATGCGGGTGGCCACGTGGCAGTAGCCGTCGAAAGTCATGATGATGCTGACGTTGCCGACGCTTCGTTTTCTGAATAAAGCTGTCAACTGTTCAGACTTTGGGAGGCGTGCTGCCAACTCTGTCAGTTCAGCATTTAATGTTGGTGACGTTCGATGGACAGCTGAGTGGGCGCGTCGGTTGGCGTTCCACTCGGTATAGAGATGTGTGGGGGCGCACCCTCTATAATGTGCCGAATACTGTAGGGCGAGTCTGTGTGATGCGCCTGATGCCGAAGGGCGCGTCGGACATGTCTTTTAATGATGCGGCTGTCTCACTCTTCGAGTGCTATAAATAGCCGTTTGGCTGAATTTGAGGCGTCCGGTTCATCCATTTAATGTAAATTCATTGCACAGAATTCGGAGGGCCATCCACTTGGCGCGTGGGTTTGATCTGCCCGGCCTATAAATAGTGGCATGGAGAGAAGATTTGCTTCTTATTCTCTCACGTACTTCCAATATGAACTTGAACATACGGGTGCATTCTGCTGACGAAGTGCTCCCGAGGGTGAAGATGAGACGCTGTGTTGTCTTTGATGCACTTGAAGGTGACTGTTACATCCAAAAGACGGAGTCGAGGGATTCTGAGGCAGGCGGAAGGTGCCTGTTGCATCCAAAGATAGGGATGCTCGAGCCTCGTCTCCGTTATTCCGGAAGAGCCGTAGATCGGAATGGCGGTGCAAGGCTCTCTCTTCCTGCAAAGTGGGGTTTCCCCACTTTGATCATGTCGAAAGCTGCTCCTTTAGCCGTGGTTTCGATCACGGTCTTCCTTCGGCTTTGGAGGCTCTTTCGAAGCCTCCCCTGGCCACAGCATTTGCGGTGCTCTTCTCTTCTTTGGTTCCAGCCAGAGGGTTAAATGCTTTGTGTCGAAGCATTTATCGGACGAGCCTGGTTGGAAGAGCGGCACATAACTGGGCTCTGCTCGGCCAGGTGAGCCTGGCTGGAAGAATTTGGCTGAAGGGATGCACATAACTGAGCTGGATGTACATGACTGAGCTGCTGAAGATATGGTGGGATGCGCCTGGTTGGAGGCGCATGATGTCTGCTGCGCCTGACTGACAGCGCATGGTGACTGGCAGCGCATGATGACTGCTGCGCCTAACTGGAGGCGCATGGTGGCCGCTGGCTGTAGACTTAGGATCTTTCCTTTGTAGAAATTCTCCTTTGTACAACCTTTTCTAGACATGTAATAGACTTTTATATATATATAAATAAAAGGTCCTTCTTCAAATGTCTATACTTATTGACTTTGCTGTGAAGTTCTTCGTCTGAGTTCTGGCGCATGTAGTGTCTGGCGCATGGGCTTTCTGGTTGTGAAATTCCATGCTTCTACATCCACAAATTGTGTTAGAGTTATTAAGTTGAAAATAAGATCTTCATCTTGTTGTATAAGGAGATCAAAACCTATTGTGAAAGGTTGAGGTTGGAGAGTCTTCGTATCCAAACTCTCGGTTGAAGTTGGAGAGTCTTCATATCCAAACTCTCGGTTGAAGTTGGAGAGTCTTCGTATCCAAACTCTCGGTTGAAGTCGGAGAGGCCTTCGGACTAAAGCTCTCGTGTAAGAAGTTGGCGAGTTCTTCGGATCCAAACTCGTGTGTAACTATTTACTCAAATAGTGGATTAAAGTCGGAGAGAGTTCCGAGACTGGAGTGCCCTTTGGGAGGATATCAGGATATATCGTGTGTCGGTATTGTTGTTGCTTCTTCTCTTGCACTTATATTTTTAAATTGCCAATTAGCTTGTACTAAGTGCTTGATTAGTTAGCTTGACCCTATTCACCCCCCCTCTAGGGTTTCCTACATCTCCTTCATCCATCTTCCGCTCCTTACTATGCCATGTCATGTGTTGTGCTGTATTTGTGGGCATATACATCCTCTACAATCTCTCTGTGATTGATAAAAATTGCATGTGCTTGTAGGGACGCAACCTTGCTCGAACAATTGATTTTTCTTTGCCTCGAATTGGTTCGTACCGGTCCTCATGACAGAAAATGCATCTATCTTTATCACTATACTTCTTGTAGTACAACATGCAACCATTTTGATAATAATATTTTTTTATCCTAATTCGAGTTTTTACATCGATCATCTTCGACTTTAAATTTTTTTTGGCAAGTCATTCGATCCTTTTGGCAATAACTCTCTAAGAAACTGATTATCCGGTCGTTGCATTCTTCTGGTATGTTAAAATCAGACTTAAGGTTTAATAGCCGCATCACCACTAATAGAATAGAATGAGAATCACAACTAGGGTATAGCGGAGTATCGACATGCTTGAACATATCATAGAACTCCTTTGCATCAGGATTAGGATCCTCCGGATCAAAACTTAGATGACCGTATCAGATACCAATTCACATGCCAGGTTTTGTTGTCGATATTTGAAGTAATCTCCGAGAGTGGGCTCACCCACCTTCGTATTAAAGGAGAACTGATGTTGCGGAACCAAAAATTCTCCTTGAGCTGTCCATTCATTGTAGTTTATGAAACCCTTCTTGTAGATGTGTTCTCTCACGAGATCCACCTCTTTGAATGGTATATTATTACATTTGACACAGAGGCACTTTATGAGCCTCCACTCTATGAAATAAAGTTGGCTACTAGTGTATCTAAGAAATTCTTCGACGTCTACCTTAAATCATCCGCCAAACCAATGCTGCTCTCATATTGCCGATTGTACATCAACGAACGGTCAACTAAGTATCATTCATTGCTGAAACTAATTTTTCATGTACGTGCAATATATATTCAAATAATATTGATTAAATACAAGTATCAAAAGTAAAAGGCTCATACTCTAAGAATGGTATTATATGTAACTATGGACCTTCGTGTTATGTTCCCAATTCTGAAGGCTTGACCCAATTACCATTAGACTTTCGTGTTATGTGCAAATTAACCATACTCTAAGAATGGTGTCATAGGTATCTTCGACATCGTAGAAGCTATTACTAAATATAATCAATAATATACTTGACTTCTAGGAAGATTTACGGCTTCCAAATCCTAATTATTGACTATTGCTAAGTAATAGACTTGCATGTTCATTCTAGGTTAAATTGGTGCTAACCTTTTTGATTTTAGGGCCGGTGAATAAATCGATACCAATATGGGTTTTGGAACGCTCAAGCATGTGTCTTAATAATTACATATGCCTAAAGATACACATATTAATCAAAATAAAGTTCTTCTAAGCATCATAGTACCCATGTCCCATTATTAAAATTTTTTGTCCTAATACACTTGTCAATGTGTTTGCATATTATTTTTGATGCGCGTATCCATGCAATAAAAATATATATATATATATATATATATATATATAGAGGCAAGTCCTCTTCCTCTCCTCTACTTCAATTTTGTTCATGTTCTTTAAATTTATTCATGTTTGTCAAAATGTTTGTCAAAATTGATCATAATAAATTGACAAACATGAATAAATTTAAAGAACATGAACAAAATTGAAGTAGAGGAGAGGAAGAGGACTTGCCTATATATATATATATATATATATATATATATATATATATATATATATATATATATATATATATATATATATATAATTGACAAATATGAATAAATTTAAAGAACATGAACAAAATTGAAGTAGAGGAGAGGAAGAGGACTTGCCTAATCTCCTTGGGAGATAGTGATGGTGGTCTTAGGGTTGGGGTGTGGCGGTGGTGACGTAGGAGGAGGAGGGGGGGGGGGGATTCAGGTTTGCCGGAGCAAGGGGAGAGGGTCGGGTCGCCGGTTGGAGGAGGAGGAGGAGGAGGAGGAGGAGGAGAGGGGGTCTAGGGTCGCCGAGGGAGGAGGATTGGGGAGAAGGGGGGAGGGGGTCGGCGGTCACCAGAGGAGGAGAGGGGATAGGGGGTTGGGGTCGGGAGAGAGGGTTTGGGAGAGAAATATTTTTGGGTTAAGTTTTAATAATGAGAAGGAAAGGCTGTTTTTTCAATTTTATTTGTAGGTAGTGGCGGAAATGGTCCGTCGCTAACCCGTCGGTAAGTTGTTAGTGATGGACTAGTGACGTACACAGCAACGTAAATTTATAACATATTGTACATAAATAGGCTGTTTCTAGTCAATGGCTAGTCCGTCTCTATACAACGACCGTTCATATCCGTCGCTAATTAACTGTACTTTTGTAGTGGAGAGAGAGAGAGAGAGAGAGAGAGAGAGAGAGAGAGAGAGAGAGAGAGAGCGGGGGGGGGGGGGGGGGGGGGGGGGGGGGGGGGGTGAAATTATACCTCCCATGCATGAACCTTGGATCCTTGTACACTCTTGTGCTGATCACAGTAAGAGTGAAAACTACTCGAGAACTCCCTATGATACATCCTGCAATAGATCTTCTTGTAGAGATGGAAGAGTAAAGAGGAAAGGTGGAGAAAAAAGTAATTACCCATAACTTCTCTACGAAGAATTAGGGATTAGGGTTTCACACTAACAGATCCTTTCTTATGTAGCTTGGGTTGATGTGCATACATCGAACTTGGACACTTGACAAATAGGTGCAGCCCTATGGGCGCCCCCACACCACAAATAGGTCTTCTTCCTAAGGTCCGGACTGGATCGGACTCGATATGGAGGGAGCCAAACTCACTGATCATGATCTAATGCCAACATTGCACAATTAACATTTTATTAGTTTTTTAAGACTATTAGACTTCTTGTACTAAGTTAATATATATAATATTAGTTGTTTGAATAATCAGTATAGCCTCCGCGTCCAGTATGCCCACAATCTGTAATTTTCATCAACATGTTTTCTTTTGGACATGTCCTTCCTCGTTTATGAATTAATATTCTTATTGGTTTAATATAGTTAGCCATGTATGCTCATTTAGGTAGTAACAGTTGGTTGCAAGTTGCTAACAGTCCACTAGTTAAGGATAAATAGTTGCTAATAAACAAAAGAGTATTTACACTAACCTTCCATATATTTTTGGTTTGTTAAATGCACCACCCTTATTTTGAAAAATAATTAGACCTCTCCTGTGCTTTATGTTGTAAGAGTGGTTAGTATAATAACCATTTACCTAAAACATAAAATATATAAACATTTCATTTAATAAACATAAAATATAGGAGAGTTAGTGTCATTGTTGTTAAAATAAAGAGGGACTTTTTAATAAATCGAAAACATATGAGAGGTCAGTGTAAATAACCTTAACTAAAATTTAAAATTTTAGTTACAAAAATGCTAATGTTCTGGATACCTAATTGCAAATTAGCCGACTATCTAATATATACTAGTGACTTCTTCAGCAACGTTGTTGTAGGTCATATCCTAAGGTAGCTAGCTGCTCTTAGTACAATAGTGACTTTCAAATATACATCTTGAAATTGCTGTTACTAATTTTTATTTTATTTTTTTTACATCCAATAGTTAAAGTAAATTTTAGCAAATGTTCTTATTCAAAAATGTAGAAACTAACATATACTTCCATTTTTTTTTAAAAAAAGAAGCAAATGCTCTCATTCCTCGGTATGAAACAGATAAAACTTTAATATATACCCGCACTATTTAACCAAAATTTTGGTTGATTTACAATGGAATATGAATATTTGCTAGTTTTTAAAATAATAAATATATATACTAATTTTCATATTTTGAATGGAAACATTTGCTAAAATATTCCAATAGTTAACAGTCTCAGCTTCCTAAGCACGACTTCCTATGCATAAATTTGGAGGAATAAAGCATAGCATCCGCTAGAGGCTTTCGCATGAACTAGTATACGTCTCTGACCGTATCTGACGCGTGGTCAGGGCCGTGCAATGGATATATCCCCTAGTCCATACTTTGCATCGCTAGCATACCTCCTGACCGTATCTGACGCGTGGTCAGGGCCGTGCACTGGATATATTCTCTAGCGATACACCCATAACAGGGAAACCATGAATCCATAACCAGGCAACTAGAAGGCTGTGGGCTAGCTCATACGTCCCAGTAGTTTTCCCCGCCCATGTATCACACAAGCCATATCCATGGCTTGGCGATCCATATCTCTATGCAAGTCGCTATCTAGACTCTGCTAATCCATAAATGAACCGACACACGAACCGCCCGTATCGGTAGCAAGTCGAATACGTAGGTTCGTGCCAACTCCATAGTCCTCACTTTTGTGTCGTGTATGAGACGTGTCAACAGGTTAAAGAAGTTATGAAGCATAACTTCAAGACATCGGAAAAGTCAGCTACCACATATGGTCCACACACACACGCACACACACAAACATCGATATACATATCGATGGCACCCAAGTCATACTTGGACACACTCTTACTAATGTAAAACACTAGCAACATATAAACTAACATGAATCAAATATAAGTACAAGATGGCAAGGTATCTTGCCTGGTGTGTCGATTGGTGGTGCGATGTTCTGTCATGTCCCAATACTCCAATAGCCATGATCGAGACGTAGGGGTCCGAAATCGGAAAGGAAATAATGACATGATTAGTAATAACACTAAAATAATGTAATTATTAATACTGAAATAACACTAATAATATTAATAATACTACCCTTATTATATATAAAGAAATATCATTTCTGAAAATAATAAATATAATAGTAATAAGTAATAATAATAATAATAATAATAATAATAATAATAATAATAATAATAATAATAATAATAATAGTGATAATAGTAATACAAATTCTAATTAAAAATTATAATAATAATGATAATAATACTTAATCCCTAATCTATACAACCTATTCTCTAATAATAATAATATAATAAAATATATCAAAAAAACCCATTCATTTTCCAAATCAGTTCAGTGAGAGAGAGAGATCGAGAGAGAGAGGAAGAGTGAGGAAAGAGGGGGTTTCGGGAAGGAGCTTATCGGAGGGCGGTCGGCGGTGAGCGGCGACCGGGCTGGGTGGAGGCGCGACGGCGCTGGAGTAGGGCGGTGCTCCGGTCGCGGATACCGGCACGGTGACAGAGGGAGTGATTGGCGGAAGCGGCCAGGCGGCGCGGATCTCGTCGGCGTCGGGGCTTCAGCTCCGGTGCTCGCCGACATCAGCGGAGGAGCACTGGGGAGCACGGCGGGAGCAGTTCTCACCGATGGGTGGGCGGAGTCGCCTGAGATAGGGTCGACGGCATCCTCGCCATAGCGCCAGATCTGGCGGGATCGGTCATGGCGAGTCGCCGGCACGGAAGAGTCGGCGACGAACGTCCAGGTGATTCTCTCTCCCTCTCTTATCTACGATTGGTTTGTGTGGCGGGGATGAAATGATGGGGTGTGCGGTGGTTGGTCGGGATGGATGCGGGGTGTTGAACTGGTGGTGGTGTCGGTGACGGGTTCGCCGGCGGTGAGGGGTTTGGGGGTGGTAGATGGTGATGGTGGCTGCGAAGTTGGCCATTGGTGGCCGGGACGGGAGGCGGATGTGGCCAGAGAACAGGGTACAGTGGGTTGGAAGGCCAAGTTGTCGTGGGTGGACAGGAGGGACGGCGAGGAATCGGGGGGCAGTAGTTATGGTGGTGTCCGGGATCGTCGGACACAGAGAATATTTGTATTTGTACTAGAAAATATAATAGAAGGAAAGACAACACGGACACGATGCACGATTGATATTTTTGGTGGAGAATTGGATTGTGGAAAATTTTGGAGAAAAAGAGAATAAGGGGGCTCTCCTTATATAGGAGGTGGAAGCCCTATTTCGTTTAGGATTAGGATTGTTTAAACTCCCTATTAGATAATATCATATTTATTTAAATTGGTTTCAAAATAATCAAAACTAAGTAATCAGATTTAAATCTCAATAATCAACTTTAAAAATACTCATAGCAATCAAATTTTGATTTAAATCTCAATAATCAAATTTAAATTATCTTTTTATAAGTTGTGAAAATAATATAATAAATAATTTTGAAAAATAGAAATTAAAATCTATATGTGATATAGATTCATGTATGCAAACATTTAAAATATCCTCATTTTCTAAATTACTACTATATTTGTACAAAAATATAAAATAGCATTTATATGGTAAAATCAATGAAGTTTTGAAATTCTCTTTGCTCATAACCTTAAATTGAGTATTTATCATATATATACACATTTGGAAAAACTATGCTTCCTTTATAATAAAAATCAAAAATGTTTTTTCTTCTAAGAAATATATAACTCGCACATATTCGCATTCGTCGAGGAACTACGAAACGCCTACTCGCACGCGATGTACAATACGACAAATGTCGCTCGTATGCGACGTATAATTCCGAATTACGAAATCAAATACAAAACTAAAATAGAATAAAAAAAATCGTAGTAGAAATTTAGGGGGTTTACATCCTACCCAACTTACAAGAATTTCATCCTCGAAATTAAAAATAAGTGGGGGTTTGAGAGGATAAAAGGATCTCTCCTTGGGAAACATAAACAAGGCATCTGATGGACAATGAAATAGACAATTTAACAAGTCATGATTTTGAAATCGACGAAGATAAGTCAAGGATATGGTATTAAACGAGAATTGCTAGCTAAGGTATCATGATAACACAATATCGAGTAGATCAAGAGAATAACTTAGGAACTTGGGAGAGATGGTTCTTCGAAAAAAGGTTGCATGGTAAATATCTAGGTTGAGGACACGAATCATTTTCAAGTGTCATAGAAGGTTGCGGTAATAGATATGGAATCGACGAGTAGTTCAAAATGAGGATATAGCCATCTTGGTTGGTCCATGACTACTATCTTGGCAAAAGATGGTGGGACACTAAAGGTGATACCTTGGGTCTATCTATCAAGTCTTCGTCTTCGTCTAAAATAGGTGAAAGACGAAAATCAATATGAGTCCAAAGAAGTTGTTTTCGAATACCAATATGTGGTTCGAAGGCGAGTGAGTAATTCAAAAGGAATTGCCAAGACTGTTGCGGATGAGACTCTATAGGGCAAGTTTAACTATGTCTCCATCCACGTATAACGATAGATAAAAGCGAACCAAAGTTCACTAGGTTGATCAGACCATCATGCACCGGTTCTGAGTAGACAATAGTAGTGGGAGCTCTTCCAATAATATAGGTCGTGAACAAGCTTGATAAAGGGTGAGCTTGCAAAACTAGGCTATATTTGTGGCGTTAGTCAAGCTAGGCAAAATATAGGTACGCTAGATAATGAAGAAAGGAAATACAAACAGTCTAAGTTCCTCAATAGGTCATAAAGTCAATGGAAATACTAGACCGTGAGGCATTCTACTCAACTTGTAAGAGTTAAGCTAGTAGTGTGGTGTGGCACTGGGTCTAGCATTCGAGATAAACCACAAGTTAAGTATTTAAGGAATTAAATAGATCACAAGCACTCATTGGGTCGAAAAAAATTGAGTCGAGGTTGAGTAAGTCAAGATTGGGATATAATCACATGTTTGGTAGATGACTACTACACTTGAGTATATACAACTATCATGGCACGCATGATATGGCAACTAGTGTAGAATACTTCTAAAAAAAATTTAAACTCGAGTTTTCCTCAAAAAGTTTCTTATCCATCATGACTTTAAATCTTAAATTCTTTAAACCAATCTCAAGAAGTGAACCTTAGCATATCACTAATCAAATCTACCAAGATTGTTAATGTTTATAATCAAACTTGTAACTCTAAATAAATTCATAGATCATAATTCATGAAACACTATTTAAAATTTCTCTCCAAGTCCATTTCACATCTTTCGAAATATTTTAAACCCCCTTTTTTTCACTTCAAACTTAAAAACTCGTAATCATATTGCAATATTTAAATCCTCTTTAAACTAATTTTTATATCTCTTCAAGGACTTTCAAGGATGAGTAATCATAACTCCATAACTCAAGACTTTCAAAACTCAAAATCAAATATCAATTTGTTTTCCTCATTTGTATATAGATTCTAGCTATCTTCTTGTAATAAAATTCCAACAATCTCATAAGTTTGAAATGTCTACTACCCAACTTGGAATCAACTAATTCTTCCTACAAGATCATACATCAAGAAGATATGGTCCTTTGATTCTTACAGTAAAAATGTCTTTATAACTCCAATATGATCTCTAATGCATGCTAATTGCCAATGAAATCTTCCAAGCCATGTGTTTGACCTATGAACATATATTAGTATAGTCATCTTCCTAACGGTCGGTAAGCATGAAATAAGAGGTAAAGTTTACGGTAGGAGAGATCAAGCAGGATGCAAGGAAGTCGAACGAGAGTTCAAAGATTTGAATCAAAGAAGGTGATCAAGTAAGTGGATGAGATTTCTAGACTCTAATCCTAGATTGCAGGCCCGTTCGGTACAGTCATGTAACCGAAACGGCAAACTTGACCTGCATGGGCCACCACAAAAATATGTAACGCCCCAGTCCCAAAATTATATAGGACTAAGTACGTAAACATGCCAGCTGTAGATATACGAAGAATACTCCAATGTATGGAATCCTCGTATAAATACATAAGCTGTAAAATGTAGAGAACCAAGACATGCTAAATCTCATCCACAAATATATAAAGAATAAAGATAGAAACAACTTGAATAGTTATAGTACAATCGTTAGGCGGAGACAAAGTCCACTACCAACTATCTCAATAAAATAAATGTACAAGAAAGCGATCGACAAAATGACAAAACGAACCAAGAGCAATCATCTTCGAGAAATGGAGAAGATCACGGCCTTGGCTAGAACACCTGTAGAGAAGCATAAAAGCACACACCTGGAGAATAACCAGGTCCTTAGAGGGACGTAACAAGATACATAAAAACAATACCATAATGAACTATAAATAAAACAGGACAAAGAAAAGACCACACGCTCCAACACAACGGAACCTAACCATCTAGGTGTAATGCAAGTCGAAAACTATACTGGAACGTATAAGTGGGTAGGAATAAAGCATAGCATCCGCTAGAGGCTTTCGCATGAACTAGTATACGTCTCTGACCGTATCTGACGCGTGGTCGGGGCCGTGCAATGGATATATCCCCTAGTCCATACGTTGCATCGCTAGCATACCTCCTGACCGTATCTGACGCGTGGTCAGGGCCGTGCAATGGATATATCCTCTAGCGATACACCCATAACAGGAAAACCTTGAACCCATAACTGGGCAACTAGAAGGCTGTGGGCTAGCTCATACGTCCCAGTAGTTTTCCCCGCCCATGTATCACACAAGCCATATCCATGGCTTGGTGATCCATATCTCTATGCAAGTCGCTATATAGACTCCCCTAATCCATAAATGAACCGACCCACGAACCACCATATCTCAATGCAAGTCGCTATCTAGACTCCGCTAATACATAAATGAACCGGCACACGAACCGCCCGTATCGGTAGCAAGTCGAATACGTATGTTCGTGCCAACTCCATGGGCCTCACTCTTGTGTCGTGTATGAGATGTGTCAACAGGTTAAAGAAGTTATGAAGCATAACTTCAACACATCAGAAAAGTCAGCTACCACATATGGTCCACACACACACGCACACACACAAACATCGATATACATATCGATGGTACCCAAGTCATACTTGGACACACTCTTACTAATGTAAAACACTAGCAACATATAAACTATCATGAATCAAATATAAGTAAAAGATGGCAAGGTATCTTGTCTGGTGTGTCGATTGGTGGTGCGATGTTCTGTCATGTCCCAATACTCCAATAGCCATGATCGAGACGTAGGGGTCCGAAATCAGAAAGGAAATAAGGATATGATTAGTCATGATCAACGACGAAAATAAGAGGAATTTAGGAGTAACTGAATATTTATACTAGTTTTAGAAATTATTCCTTTATTGTTTTGAAGACTAATTTTATTAGAAAATATTTTACACCAATACGTAAAACTCAAGAATGCATTTTTTTAGGAAAATCTAAGTTCATTAGAATAAAATTTTCTAGTTTAGAAGCTATATTTTTATTAGTAAAAATAATTTAGTTAAATATTGGGAATACTAGAAATCATCGATAACTTTGAAAAGCACATTTCCTATTAGTTAAAAAAATATTTTAGGAGACATCCTCGAAAAGCAATAAATGGCCTGTGGACTAAAATTCCACGTTTATAAAAATAATGCAATTATTAATAATATTGACAAACATATATATATATATATATATATATATATATATATATATATATATATATATATATCTCGAATTCCTAAAATAATGTAATTATTAATAATGAAATAACACTAATAATATTAATATTAATAATAATACCCTTATCATATATAAAGAAATATCATTTCTGAAAATAATAAATATAATAGTAATAAGTAATACTTATAATAATAATAATAATAATAATAATAATAATAATAATAATAATAATAATAATAATAATAAATATGATAATAATAGTAATAATAGTAATACAAATTCTAATTAAAATTATAATAATAATGATAATAATAATAATACTTAATCCCTAATCTATACAACCTATTCTCCAATAATAATAATATATAATAACAATATAACAAAAAAACCCATTCATTTCCCAAATTAGTTCAGTGAGGGGGAGAGAGAGATCGAGAGAGAGAGGAAGAGTGAGGGAAGAGGGGGTTTCGGGAAGGATCTTACCGGAGGGCGGTCGGCGGTGAGCGACGACCGGGCTGGGTGGAGGCGCGACGGCGCCGGAGTAGGGTGGTGCTCCGGTCGCGGAGGTCGGCGCGGTGATGGAGGGAGTGATCGGCGGAAGCGGCCAGGAGGCGTGGATCTCGCCGGCGTCGGGGCTTCAGCTCCGGTGCTCGCCGACATCAGCGGAGGAGCGCTGGGGAGCACGGCGGAAGCGGTTCTCACCGGCGGGTGGGCAGAGTCGCCTGAGATAGGGTCGGCGGCATCCTCGCCATAGCGCCAGATCTGGCAGGATCGGTCATGGCGAGTCGCCGGCCCGGGAGAGTCGACGACGAACGTCCAGGTGATTCTCTCTCCCTCTCTTATCTGCGATTGGTTTTGTGTGGCTGGGATGAGATGATGGGGTGTGCGGTGGTTGGTCGGGATGGATGCGGGGTGTTGAACTGGTGGTGGTGTCGGTGACGGGTTCACCGGCGGTGAGGGGTTTGGGGGTGGTAGATGGTGATGTTGGCTGCGAAGTTGGCCATTGGTGGCCGGGACGGGAGGCGGATGTGGTCAGAGAACATGGTACAGTGGGTTGGAAGGCCAATTTGTCGTGGGTGGACAGGAGGGACGGCGAGGAATCGGGGGCAGTAGTTATGGTGGTGTCCGGGATTGTCGGACACAGAAAATATTTGTATTTGTACTAGAAAATATAATAGAAGGAAAGACAACACAGACACGATGCCCGATTGATATTTTTGGTGGAGAATTAGATTGTGGAAAATTTTGGAGAAAAAGAGAATAAGGGGGCTCTCCTTATATAGGAGGTGGAAGCCCTATTTCGTTTAGGATTAGGATTGTTTAAACTCCCCATTAGATAATATCATATTTATTTAAATTGGTTTCAAAATAATCAAAACTAAGTAATCATATTTAAGTCTCAATAATCAACTTTAAAAATACTCATAGCAATCAAATTTTGATTTAAATCTCAATAATCAAATTTAAATTATCTTTTTATAAGTTGTGAAAATAATATAATAAATAATTTCGAAAAATAGAAATTAAAACCCATATGTGATATAGATTCATGTATGCAAACATTTAAAATATCCTCATTTTCTAAATTACTACTATATTTGTACAAAAATATAAAATAGCATTTTATACGGTAAAATCAATGAAGTTTTGAAATTCTCTTTGCTCATAACCTTAAATTGAGTATTTATCATATATATACACATTTGGAAAAACTATGCTTCCTTTATAATAAAAATCAAAAATATTTTTTTTTCCTAAAAAATATGTAACTCGCACATATTCGCATTCGTCGAGGAACTACGAAACGCCTACTCGCACGCGATGTACAATACGACAAATGCCGCTCGTATGCGACGTACAATTCTGAATTACGAAATCAAATACAAAACTAAAAAAAAAAATTGTAGTAGAAATTTAGGGAGTTTAGTTTACATTATATATATATATATATATATATATATATATATATATATATATATATATATATATATATATATATATATATATATATATATATATATCAAAAGCCCCCCTTAGAAAGTCCCCCAAAAACTCCCCTCACTTTAATTCGTAATATTAATGTTAATATTAATGTTAATGTTAATTTTAATGTTAATATTAATGTTAATGTTAATATTAATTTTTTTAATATTAATGTTAATGTTAATTTTAATGTTAATATTAATTTTAATGTTAATATTAATGTTAATTTTAGTATTTAATGTTAATATTAACATTAATATTAATATTAACATTAATATTAATGTTAAATTACGGATTAGAGTGAGGGGGATTTTTGGGGGGCTTTCTAAGGGGGGCTTTTGATCCGCTTCCATATATATATATATATATATATATATATATATATATATATATATATATATATATATATATATATATAAATTGTGACGAACTAGCCTCCACTGGGGCTCGAACTCCTGATCACTTGGGCCGCATGCATCTCTCTTAACCACTAGGCTGGAGGTCATATATATATATACTAGTCATAACCCGTGCCCATAGGGCATGGTTCATTTATGGTATTCCCCCTCAAAATCTTGGACCCCCAATTTTAAACGAACAATAATAATTTTGAGGCCCCCATCAAAATATTAAATTCCAACCACTGCTGGATGTGAATTTTATTTGGATTCTCCATAAACCCCACTCTCAATAATGCTCATCCACAACCATTATGAGGCCCCCATCAAAATATTAAATCCCAACCATCAAAATATTAAATCCCCATCTTTGGATTCCCCATAAAACCCCACTACCAATAATGCTCTTCCCCATAAAACCCCACTCCCAATAATGCTCTTCCCCATAAAACCCCACAACCGTTGATTCACCAAGATTAAATCCCAACCACTCTTTATCTTGGCACAGTCAGCCCTAGGATTCAAAAACCTTTGTGTTTTGTATATATATATATATATATATATATATATATATATATATATATATATATATATATATATATATATATATATATATATATATAGCAAATGACCTCTAGCCTAGTGGTTAAGAGAGATGCATGCGACCCAAGTGGTCAGGAGATCGATTCCCGGTGGGAGCATTCGCCACAATTACCTTCTTTCAAAAAAAAAAAGAAAAAATATATATATATATATATATATATATATATATATATATATATATATTTTTTTTTTTTTTTTTTTTTTTTTTTTTCTGCTGTGGAGGAGGTTCAACAAGACTTTGAACAAGGATAGACTAGATGAAGTTGTTAATTTGAGTATAGTATATTTTATCAAATTGGATATATATTATGCACAATGTGCTGTGGATCTGGAGCTATCAGACACTTGCACTTTTCCAGTTACAGTAACATATTAGTAAGTTGCTGTGGAAGGCGTCTCAACTTGGCATGTTTTATATTTGGTCACCGCTTTCGTGGGGTTCCCCGTAAGGGTGTGCCAATCGTATGCGAGTCCGCTTACACTCTTGAACAAACCGGTATCAACTTGTTCATATCAAATCTGTTTACTTCTTGACCGGTTTATATAATACTCAACTGCAGTATACAATAGGTTTATTTCTTAACACGTTTTAAGACTGGCTTTGGTATAGTTTATTGAAAAATCTTTTGCTTGTAATTTTGAAAACCGGCAGAAAATATATTTTTATAACAAGAGATTATATTATAAACTGTAGTGCACATTTGCCATAACTTTGGTGATGAGCTGCTCTAAAAAGTATAGGGTTTGGTTTGGATAACCCAAACTAAAGAGATTGTGACAGAATTGAAGCAAGACACAAAAAATTAAATTGACAAAATCACAAAGAGCTAAACGCAAACACACATCATATTTGATGTAGAAAACATTTGCAAAAGAAAACTACAAAACGATTAGAGTCCAAACCTAAACTGCCTCCATTAATGGAATAAGAAGTTACAGACTCCTAAAAGCTTCTCACCGCTCAAAACATTATCACCACAACTACTTGTACGATGAAAATAGATTACATACTCTGAAGAACAAGAGACAACGAGAAATTTATTCGAAATAATCTTTCCTTCAAAGAAGCCATCAATCCCTTCTTTCTCCTCTTAAGAAGTTGTAAACTTTGATCTCTCCGTTTCTCTAGTAGATAGATGATGGTTTTAGGGTTAGAAAATATTCATATATAGTCCCTATAAATCGCAACAAATATGGACCGTTTGGTTAGATCCAATGGTCTAGACAAAACATCCAAATCGGGTTCAGTCTGGACATGATCAAATTATGACCGAATTCGATCGGTCTATGCAGAATAGTTCTTCTAGGTTGGACCAAGTTTAGACCAAGTTCAGTCTGCCAAGGCAAATGTTCTGTTTAAATATGACCGAACTCGGATCGAATTCGGGCTGAACTCGATCTGTTCTAGAACCCTGGTGTATTTGACTACCGAGTTTCTCAGACATGCGGATGGCGCCCGTCGCACTCCTCGAACTTTTTCAACACACAAATGACACTAGTTGTACACGGGGTATATTCTCCTCATAGGTTGGGAACCCCACCCAATTCCAATACATCTCCCCCTTCCCAACTAGATGGAGGAGCTCGTCATATTGACGATCCTCCTACAGTACTCAAACTTTCTTCTTGGTAGAACTTTCGTGAATATATATGCTCTATTTTCATCGTGTGAACCTTCTCAATCGATGCGTCCTTCACCTCAAGCACATCTCGTATCCAATGATACCGAGTTGCAATATGCTTGGACCGATTATGAAATGTCGGGTTCTTTCCAAGATGAATTTCACTATGGCAATCACAACACTAAAGGTTGCTAAACCCAACTTCCTACAAAAAATTCTTCAACCACAATAGCTCTTTGCAAACCTCCGTCGTTGCAACGAATTTAGCCTCTGTTGTAGACAAGGCAATACACTTTTACAACCATGACTGCCACAAAACTTCTCTACCGACAAACATCATAATGTAGCCATCTCCCTGTGTCCACATCACCAGTCATATCAGCATTTATATAACCAACTAGCTTCAGCTTGTCACCACAAATAAACTTTCCAATAATCAGTGCCCTGAAGGTATTATAGAATCGCACTTGATCGCACTCCAATGTCCCCTCCATGTATTGGAAAGATATATGCTAACTATCCCAACCGCATGAGCAATATTGTCACGCCCCGCTCCCGTAGGAGCGATCGTCCTCGCTAAGGCGTGATGCCGCACGGGCCTAGGTTGCGCCCGTGCAAGGCCAAGTCCAGAAACGGCCGATTTGAGTCTAGGCCACAGAGTCGCACAGAGTGTCCCCATTTGCAGCGGAAAGTAAATGAACGCAAGTTGAATACAAAATCAAACTCTTTATTGATATTCAAGAAATTACAAACGGCGCTAGGCCGATATTACAATTCGCTCAAGCTCTCTCTCTCTGAAACATAAAAGGCGTGCCAAGTGGCTTACAAGATGGAATGATTCATGGCGATGTTCCGATACATTATGTCCTGTATAGAGTGCTTCAGCTCCTTGCAACGCTCCAAGGCTCCAGAGGTAGCTCCGCGCCTTAGCACGTTCGATGGAAGCTCCGCACCCGCCGACGATACCTGCTTCTGCAAGCAGACTGTGGGGTTATCAGTACATTGTTATGCACTGGTGGGGAGGCTGGCTCGCCCACAACGCCATCATTACCAAACACGTATCATTTACTTTTGTGCATCTCTATCATTCATTGTCTTTCTAATCTTGCCTTAGGGTCAATTTCATGGCATATAACATAACCTATCCCGTGTTGCCAATCTCAAGTGTTGCATGGAAATACATGCACAACTTACCCATACTTACCGTCCGGCCTTCCCTGTTCAAGTAAACCAAGTTAGACAACAATTCATGTGAAAATAACATAACGTAGGCGCGTTCTTTAACTTATTTGTACGAAGTACTTCATTATTGTTTGGAGTGGCACATTTCAAGTCATTCAGTAGGCACTTGTTCATTTAACTTAGACTACTTTGATTTCAATGCAAGGACTTGCGCGTGGATGGCCACCAGCAAAGCCCACTTAACTCTATATGCACCGGTCGCTGGCTTTACAAGCCATCCTGGACATATTCCCCTTGGTATTTTCCTCACCTATCATGCTGTGCGGCTGGTGCACCCTGATATTATCTTGAAAATACCCTGCACTTACGTTTCCCGTTGTGGCCAAGCCCCCACCCGGGTCGTCCGTAAGCCCCTTTTTGATTCCGTCCGGATCGGCTAGTCCTTCACACTTTGACAGTGCCGCGGAATCCCTTTCTCTACGGCACAGCATACGCCACCCCTCGCTCGTACCGTTTGTCCACGAACATTTCGTATTTTATTATCATTTTTAACTTAACGGCTGTCCTTGAGCCATAGGCTAACCCTTAGCCATCTTACGTTATCGACCAGGTTGGCGTCCGTGCAGCGCGGGTAGCGAGCCCCGATGCACGTGCCCGTCACACCTGTCGCTAACCATTCATCTCCTTTCTTTCTTATCTTTTCTTCATTCTTTCTTTTCTTCACTTGTTCATTCGTTCATTGATTCATTCACATATTCATTCATTTCATTCATTGATTCGTTGATTTATTCATTCAAGCATTACGCAACTCCTCGTGCGGGAGTCGCCTTGGCGACCCATCGGTCCCATAGCCTTTCAATGTCGCTATACTCTACTCGGAACGACTATGTCGATAGTCTTCCGTTTCATTGTTGTAAACCATTTATTGTTTCATTGTTGAACGCAAGCTTGTGCCTTAGCACGAGCGGGGAGCGCGGTGCGAGAGTTCTCGTATTTTTCCATATTCCTTTCCATATTCTATGCAAGCATACAAGTTGGGATTACTCCCTTAGCTAGGTGCGTTGAGTCATTTATTAGCATGCAAGATGTTATCGCCTAGCGATTCTCGTGAATGTGTCCGTTTTGTTATGTGTCTAGGCTAAGCATAGACGGGTTCATCGGAGCCACCCACCTTAGCGATGTTCGCATCGGCCGAGCGATCCTCCGAGCGCGCCTTTGAAAGTCTATGTCTGGATTCATCTTGACGGGCCAATGTAAGCCTTGCATCGATTCTTCATCGATACTTCATCGGGTCGAAGCAACTCTTCGGGTCGACGACTCGTTTGAGTCGTTGTACTTGTCGTTTGGAATCGGCGTTCCGCTAAGGCGGAGCGGGGCATTACATAATACACCACTCAAAACAAGTCTCGTCCTCGAGACTTCCTGAGTGCAGGTCATCCTACCGTTCCCTAACTCGCGTCGTCGTGTTTCTTAGGCAATCCCTATCGAACGGCTCTATCGTTCTATGGCACCGAACTATATTCGATATCCTACCAAGTTTCGCATCGCGTACGTTTGGTCGATTTTATTGAATAACTTTTTCATTCATTTTAGAGTTGATGGCACTTATTCAATTCAAGTGTTTCTTCGACTCGGTTGCTTTTTGACATATCATGGGACTGAAACGGTCGTACGAGGTGCGTTAAAATTCGTCAAATACGAGTGTCGTAGGCTGAGACAAACTTACTTTCATTTATGCGCATCGCAACACCCACTTGCAGCTGCATTCGAGTTCATCATATCGCTGAGTTTGGATCGTGCATGGATTCAAGGCGTCCCCCGTATACGTACATTTCAACCAAGCTTAGCGACTAGCGAAGTCAGACAAGCTACTCATGATAGTTTCGATTTGCCGATCGTTTTACTAACTTCGATTTAAAACCGAACTCATGTGTATATCACCTATCGTTTATCTCGGTCCTCGAGACGATTCGATTCGCTTCTCAAGCGTTATTGTCCACGAAATCAGTATGATTTCTTTAGCGGGGTCGACCAAGTCTATGTAATTTCCGTCCGATTTAACCAAGTATTGCACTATCATCGAGTACGTCTTCCGACCAATGATTCAATTTGTTATTCCGATATTACTTGCGCAACATCCATCCCTTTCATTCCCTTCGTTTGGGGCCAATCTCATTGCCGTTCACGCACACTCCCTGTTCCCCGTCCTACTCTAAGTCTCGCTGCCACAAGTCTATCGTCCGTCCAGACGATACTTTAAAGTCAATCGCACAAGTTCAATCACTCGGCATAGGGTCGTCCGCCTATCCGCTAGGTCAGCTCACAAGGTCATAGTTACACGTCAAGTCCGCGGCTCATCATGCAAGGTCGTTGCACGACGCTCGCCCCAAATCCTATGGTCAAACCATTTGTTCGTTTGTACGGGAGTTTCTACCCAAGCTCGCGTCACTCAGATTTCTAAACATCGAGCATGATCACCTAATTCGCATCAAGACTTACGTTGCCCATATTCATTTCTACTCAATCACCAGTTCTAACCAATTCATGTATTCGATCACGAGGTCATCCAGCTCGACAATACATTGCACCCCAATCTCACGCGAGTTCGATTATCTACGGCGGGTCATGAATCACCATGCAACGCTCCCGTGGAATAATCATTCTCATCGGGGCGTAACTTTTTGTTTGAGTTTTAGACTAACCCATTCTCGATACGCGGATTGGACCTACTCAATCCTCAAGTTCAATTCTTCAAGCACACAATTTAAATCTCGAGTCCACCTTCGCGTCAAACCACAAGTCGAAGCAATCAGATTGCCACGCCATCCAAGTTCAATCACTCCCGCTGTATGAATCACCATATCAGCGCTCACGCGGAGTGATCGTCATAATCCGGCGTGACGCATGTGCGAGGCTGGAGTTGCGCTCGCATAAGACAAGAACGTCAACGTTGTGGTTATCAACGAAGCAAATCCAAGCATAATCCTCGAGCCAAGTCTATCTTTTCCTCGACACATTCTTTTACAACTCAAGTATAGCATCCAACGGAACAGTAACATTTGCACGATCGTCATTCGCCGAGTCAGAGTGCCCCCGGGTTATCGCATATCGATCTTTGATACGCCTCAATACCATCGACGATATGCGTAACCTGACGATCTTCCTTTGCAACCAATTTCGAGTCGTGCGACTGATGCTATTGTCCGAGTTGGATATTCCATAATTTCCTCGATATTCAAGATCAATTTCAAACCCAAGTCACACTTCATTTAAATCCATCCAAAATCGTACGCGCGATCCTCTAAGTTTCTTCGATCCAGACCATTCATTTTCTAACTCGCGTTGCCTAACGACAAGTTATCCGAACGATATCTCGTTCGGGACATTCGAAGTCACGACCAACTAAGCGTGACGCGTTCTAAGGCTTTGCGCGGTCGCATCGCCTCGCCGACATACCCGTTCTATCCGTAAATCCTTTAGTCTCGCTCGAACAATTTCTATAACGTCCATACACCACTCAGGGTTCGAGCCACTTGACTAGTCGTCGACACTCACTCTTATCCTTCTTTGAAGCTATCACATACACCACTCGGGTTCAAGCCATCCTATTTAGTCCTCAATCGCGTTCGCGTCATGCGCTAAGATATCCTTTAGATTCGTTCGACGAATCTCTAGCGTAATCGTATCACGTCGCCTCGGCGTACTAAGTCGTTCGTATTAATCCACAAAATCTAAGTCAATCTTTCGTGCACGCCTAAGCGTTAGTTTGATATCGTTCCTCTCGATATACACTCTAAGTGTAGCTTCGTTCCCGACCGAGCGGTACTTGATATCGCTCGCAACTCGATTGCACCAAAAGTCGAGGTGCGCGACACGCGGACTAAGTTATGCCGCATAACTATCCCGTACGGACTACATTCAAGTTTGCACGCTCACTTATTCTCGTTCGCAACTCGTTTGCACCAAAGAGTCTAGGTGCGCGATACTCCGCACAACTTAGCCAAAAGGCTGCGTGCATGACCATCCCGTTCGAACTATACTTAGGTCTCGTGTACTCGTTTGCTATCAGTGTAAGCTCATTCCAGCACGCACTGCGTTTGCTAACTCTTAGCATCGGTTCCTTCCAACTCAAGTCCGTCATGGTGGCACAAAGGCCTTCGCCTATCGATCCCGTCCAACCGAGCAATCGTACGAGCTTTTGAAAGTATTAGACTTATTGTATGGAACATCCCGAGGCATAATGAGAGAGAGCGTACATTTCTTTTGTTTCAACGAGCTTTCAAAACTGAGAGAATCGAAATGAAGTCCAAGGACGTAAAGCCGTGCTCTGATACCAAAACTGTCACGCCCCGCTCCCGTAGGAGCGATCGTCCTCGCTAAGGCGTGATGCCGCACGGGCCTAGGTTGCGCCCGTGCAAGGCCAAGTCCAGAAACGGCCGATTTGAGTCTAGGCCACAGAGTCGCACAGAGTGTCCCCATTTGCAGCGGAAAGTAAATGAACGCAAGTTGAATACAAAATCAAACTCTTTATTGATATTCAAGAAATTACAAACGGCGCTAGGCCGATATTACAATTCGCTCAAGCTCTCTCTCTCTGAAACATAAAAGGCGTGCCAAGTGGCTTACAAGATGGAATGATTCATGGCGATGTTCCGATACATTATGTCCTGTATAGAGTGCTTCAGCTCCTTGCAACGCTCCAAGGCTCCAGAGGTAGCTCCGCGCCTTAGCACGTTCGATGGAAGCTCCGCACCCGCCGACGATACCTGCTTCTGCAAGCAGACTGTGGGGTTATCAGTACATTGTTATGCACTGGTGGGGAGGCTGGCTCGCCCACAACGCCATCATTACCAAACACGTATCATTTACTTTTGTGCATCTCTATCATTCATTGTCTTTCTAATCTTGCCTTAGGGTCAATTTCATGGCATATAACATAACCTATCCCGTGTTGCCAATCTCAAGTGTTGCATGGAAATACATGCACAACTTACCCATACTTACCGTCCGGCCTTCCCTGTTCAAGTAAACCAAGTTAGACAACAATTCATGTGAAAATAACATAACGTAGGCGCGTTCTTTAACTTATTTGTACGAAGTACTTCATTATTGTTTGGAGTGGCACATTTCAAGTCATTCAGTAGGAACTTGTTCATTTAACTTAGACTACTTTGATTTCAATGCAAGGACTTGCGCGTGGATGGCCACCAGCAAAGCCCACTTAACTCTATATGCACCGGTCGCTGGCTTTACAAGCCATCCTGGACATATTCCCCTTGGTATTTTCCTCACCTATCATGCTGTGCGGCTGGTGCACCCTGATATTATCTTGAAAATACCCCGCACTTACGTTTCCCGTTGTGGCCAAGCCCCCACCCGGGTCGTCCGTAAGCCCCTTTTTGATTCCGTCCGGATCGGCTAGTCCTTCACACTTTGACAGTGCCGCGGAATCCCTTTCTCTACGGCACAGCATACGCCACCCCTCGCTCGTACCGTTTGTCCACGACCATTTCGTATTTTATTATCATTTTTAACTTAACGGCTGTCCTTGAGCCATAGGCTAACCCTTAGCCATCTTACGTTATCGACCAGGTTGGCGTCCGTGCAGCGCGGGTAGCGAGCCCCGATGCACGTGCCCGTCACACCTGTCGCTAACCATTCATCTCCTTTCTTTCTTATCTTTTCTTCATTCTTTCTTTTCTTCACTTGTTCATTCGTTCATTGATTCATTCACATATTCATTCATTTCATTCATTGATTCGTTGATTTATTCATTCAAGCATTACGCAACTCCTCGTGCGGGAGTCGCCTTGGCGACCCATCGGTCCCATAGCCTTTCAATGTCGCTATACTCTACTCGGAACGACTATGTCGATAGTCTTCCGTTTCATTGTTGTAAACCATTTATTGTTTCATTGTTGAACGCAAGCTTGTGCCTTAGCACGAGCGGGGAGCGCGGTGCGAGAGTTCTCGTATTTTTCCATATTCCTTTCCATATTCTATGCAAGCATACAAGTTGGGATTACTCCCTTAGCTAGGTGCGTTGAGTCATTTATTAGCATGCAAGATGTTATCGCCTAGCGATTCTCGTGAATGTGTCCGTTTTGTTATGTGTCTAGGCTAAGCATAGACGGGTTCATCGGAGCCACCCACCTTAGCGATGTTCGCATCGGCCGAGCGATCCTCCGAGCGCGCCTTTGAAAGTCTATGTCTGGATTCATCTTGACGGGCCAATGTAAGCCTTGCATCGATTCTTCATCGATACTTCATCGGGTCGAAGCAACTCTTCGGGTCGACGACTCGTTTGAGTCGTTGTACTTGTCGTTTGGAATCGGCGTTCCGCTAAGGCGGAGCGGGGCATTACAAATATTCACCTCGTATACATCATAACATACATTAACTCCTCTCTGCTGAAGCATATGGAACCCGATCCATATCTTCGTACTTGTTAGATGGACACTGCTCCGCAGTAAGTTTAAAGGAAGCAGTAAGGGGGTTGCTCACTTTCTTTGACCTATCTATCCCGAAAAGCTAAAGTATCCAGTGAATGTACTTCTTCTGTGACAAGTAAAGTAGTTTAGACTCTTTCGTGGCTGAGCTCCATCCCAAGAATAGTCTTCGCTATGTCCAAATCCTTCGTAATGGAGGATGCGCCCAGTTAGTGCTTCGACTCTGCTATCCTGGTGATATTTTGACCCACCAATAGCATATCATGCATATAGAACAATAATATGATGAAATCATCATCGGTAATGTATCTCACAAAGACATAACAGTCTAAAGTCGTCCATAAATAACCATGATCCTATATAAACTGTGGGATCGATGGCACCTCTAGAGGGGGTGAATAGAGTGTAGTGGAAGAAATATGCCCGATAAAAAATTAATACAGGTATAAGCAAATTTAGACAAATAATTAAACGCAGTAAGTAAATATGGAAAAGAAAGCAATACCCAGACCGAGATTTTACACTAGTCTCTTAGAGGACTAGTCCAGTCTCGAGTACTCCTGCTAGATATTAAATCCACTATTTGAAATAGAGGTTACACCGCGTGATTTACCCTGAAGGATATGCCAACTTCTTATACCATCGTGATTTTTATCCGAAGCCCACGAACAAACTTCAACACTGTCTGGAAAGCTTTATACTCCAAGCTTGTACAACTCTCGAATACTTCCAATCGGAACACACCGGCACTTAGAAAAATGGGAGTTGTCTTAGAAATGTGAAGATTGAAAAGTTCTTTGTAATAGGAAGGCTTATAATGAATAGAGAAGATGAAGAATGAGATGAGTGAGTAAAATGTAAAACTCTTCTCTATTTATAGGTATTTTTGAACCAGAGTTCGACAAAAATCGGTTATGGGAAACATTCAAATTTTTGAACGTTGGAGATCCAAAAGACTAGGTAATTATTCTGACCAGGAGTGATTTCAGGTGACCGAGTTCGGGTAGAGCTTGGCCCGAGTTTGGCTAGATGGATTTCAGGGTATTTTTGGTTCAGAATAGAATTTGGATATTGGTTTGATCTGAAGAGAGATGGTTTTGTTTTTGTGAGAATGAACTAAATGCTAGTTATTCGACTCACAAAAATAACCTAGACTGAAGAAATGAAAAATACAAAATAAAATATCAAAAGTTTGCTTGATGAGCTCGGTTGCGGTCTTTTGTAGTCTTCTTTCTTTACATATCAAAGTCGAAGTTTTAAGTCAATTATCGAAATCAGGTTGATCAAATCACCGTATTTTGATAATTTGATAAAACTGTGATTGATATTTAACAAATGTTCAGCTTGTTCGGAAGTAGGTTGGTACGGTACGGAAGTTAGCTTGTTTATTAGTACATTAGCTTGTTCGTAATCTTGCTCCCCCGCAAGAAATGACCAAGTCATGTCCTCGGAACATTTGACATCTAGCAAAACATATCTCAAACCAAAAAATTTCAGGGCAACATGTAGTAGTAGTAGTAGTAGTAGTAGTAGTAGTAGTAGTAGTAGTAGTAGTAGTATTCATAGAATTCTCTCTCATTTGTCACATAATCAAAATGACAGATTATGAAGGTACTCAGCACATATGAAAACAGATAGTGCATAAACTGGTAAAGCATAGAAAAGATCACATAACTAGAAATGCTTACCTAGAGTGCTAAACTGTCTCAGAAAATAAAAAAACAACTAATACATGCCAAACTGAAATACGAAACTATCTCACATAACTAGAAATGCTTTGAAGAAGCACATCACTAAGACATGAAAATAAAAAAGCAACTAGAACAAAATATTGACACTGTATCGCTAGATGTCATCCTCAATCATCATCCTCATCATCATCATCATCCGCTGTCCGAGAAGGGTTTCAGACTCATCAATATGGTGTGGATCATAGCGAGCAGCAGCAGGATCAAAATAGCACTGAGCCTCTGGATCATTAATCCGATAACCGAGCACCGAGGGGTCACGAATCATTGGAATGGGGCCGCTAGGGTTGTGAGCAAAACTGTAGCTAAAGTCCCTCATGGTGTTGGTTATGGCCTGGAACTGTAGTGTGGTACAGAAGTCCATAAATCAAACTGATCCATCATCAAGGCCCATATGGACTCAATAGTGACACCTGTGGAAGGATATGAAGGATGGGAACTAGTTGATGGGTCAACAACATGAGGAAGATGTAAGTACCTCGATTTAGAATTTCTGTTTTTGAAAATTTTTGAGTTATAAAATTCTTTCCTTAAATTTGAAATTCTGTATTGAAATCGAAGTCATTATTTTAGGAATCACTTTTATTGATTTAATTTTAATTATTATTATCTAATAAATTATTAAATTATATTTCATTTTATTATTTAATTTTTTATGAGCCTACCAAGTTTAGACTTAGATTGTGGGCTAGCTGCTCTAATTGCCTACCAAGCTTGGGCTTGGATCATGAGCCTATAGATTTTGGTTTAGAGATTGGTTAATTATTTAGTTAGCCAAATTGATTGTTTAAGTCCTAATTAATGATTAAATATTAATTAATAGATTGGTTGCTAACTAATGGGTTAGTTGGCTTAAATTGAGAGTTAGCTAATTCTAATTAGGAATTAGTGCTAATTAATGGATTAGTTAGTATATTAGTTAGTGTTAGTGGTTAGTTAGTATGCTTCACTATAGGTCCTAGATCTATTATAATTTACATAGTTTGCCACTTGGCTTGGAGCACACTCCATTTTTCCTCTATTAAAATATTTGGAAGTCTAATATTTCACTGCAAGAAAATTTTCTCTCTCCTGCTTCTCTCTCTCCCCTGCCTCTCTTTCTACCCAGCCTTTGTCCGACGACCTCCGCCGCATGCGCCACCATGCCCGACCGTACTCCGACGATCTCCCTACTCACTCTAGTACCGTCGATGTCCCATAGACGCCACCTACACCCAGTCTCTCCACCCGCATCTCCCTCTAGCATTAGCTTCACTCATAAACTTCGGCCACCGACCACCCCAGACTTCCACCAACCTACTCCACCGTTAGCTCTACTCTACAATCCCCCACAGTCCTCACCATCGTCCAGCTCAGTCTGCCTCATCCACCGACTACCAGCACATCACCCTCATCTCCACCTCCCAGACCAGATCTACTCCGGCCATCCGCCAAGTACCACCACCTAATACCAACTTCCACCGTCTACAGCAAACACCATTGCCACCTTTAACCCCATCTCCACCTACCGACCCTAACTACGACACCGCCAGCCCAAGTTCAGATCTACTCACCTACCTCGTCGCCTTCCCTGTCGTCATTCCGTCGAGTCCAGATCCAGTTGCCGACCAAGATTTCGGTGATCGTGGTCGCCTAGAACCTCGTCTTACACCACTAGACCAGAGTCGCCCCATCGCTACCACCTCCCGGAGTTGTCAGCCACCACCGCCTTTGCCTCCTTGAGTGCTGCGACCTTGAGAACAGAGCTCCTCGACAATCGGGCCCTGCTTCTCGAGTGCCATGCTACCCTCGATTCTTGTACTTTTCGAGATTTATCCCTTCCTCTAAAATCTGATCGGATCTCCACCTCCGCTCACCGCCTCTGAGTGTCTCTTCCCCTGATCGGAGCCATGTTCTCTACCGTTCGCCTTATCCATGAGCTCCAGCATCAGATCCGGCCTCTCGAGCCGTGCCATCGCCAGCGTCGATCTTCGCTCTCGAGCTCCTGCACTGCTTGGAAGCTCCAACGCTGGCGAGTTTTGTGTAGTGTCTAGATCCGACGAGGCGAACAACTCCTCGGTGATTCTTGTACCTCTCCCCGCTCGACCTCTATTTCTTTCTTCTTCCCTCCATTTTTCCTATTTGTTTGGTTGCTGATCCTTTCTGTCTCTTGCTGAGAGAGGAAGCAACTAGGGTTATGAACCCTAAGGGTTCAGGCTTGGGCTTCAAGCCCACCAAACAAATGTTCGATCCTAAAGGCTCTCTATGCAGGGTTGGGGCTTCAAGCCCGTTCTAATTCTTGAATACTCTTTAGATATTTTTTGTGGACTGGGCTCAGAGCCCAGTAACTTGACTATTCTGTGTGAACATGTTATAGCTGTGGGTTTGGGCTTCATCCCTTTACTACTAAATTTGGTTTAGTGGTTACTATTTAGTAGGTTTGGGCTTCTAAGCCATTAGTTAGATCTTAAAATATTTCAAGAATGGGCTTTGAGCCGATAGGTTTTTGTCTTATGAAATGGTTACTTATTTTCTGGATTGGCTGGGCCGGCCCATTAGTCGAAACCTGTAATGATCATGTATATTTTGCCCAGAATTAGACCTATATATAAACATTATATATATATATATTGTTATATGTATATGTATATATCTATATTCTAGTATAAATAGTGTGTATATTTGAATATAATTAATACATGTATTTGACACCAATTTTATACTATAGATATTGGATTTTGATTTGTAAAATATTTTTATTGTACAACTAAGATTTCCAACCTATTTTATTAAAAAAATCTATAAGTATTTATAAAATATTATTTAATGATTTAACTTAATGAACATTTCAAAATATTATATTTTGGTTTTAAAATATTTCAAATAATATATGTATGTACTATGTCATTGCTTGTAATAGAAAATATTTTGCCACATATATATATATATATATATATATATATATATATATATATATATATATATTTAAAACCAAAGCCGGTGGACGACTCCACCCGACCTTGGCCCGGAGGCCGTGGCCACCGCCACCCAGCCACCTCCGTGGGAGGGAGGGCTCGAACCCAGCCCTCACCCCCGGTGCACGGTGGTGTTACCAGTACACCACGACTCGATGTGATATATATATATATATATATATATATATATATATATATATATATATATATATATATATATATATATATAGTTTGCCATGACAAAAGGTTGAACGAACTTTTATATTCAAATGTGTAAAAAGTACAAAAAGAACTCCTGAACAGGAGATTTAAGAACAATTTTTTTTTGGAGAAGTGTGACGATGGAGATCGAGCACTGCAGCGACTTCTTTACTCCGTTGACGATCTGATGACGACTTGAACTTGCTCTAACTTTCTGATGCTCCAAATTGGTACTCGAGGTTGTTAATCAGAAAAATACGGACCTCTTTAATGAAGGAGAACTCCTTCTATTTATAGGCCTAACACATATGCGATGTGCTTGAGGTTTGGTGGGCGCACAGGAGTGCTGCATATTGAGATATGAGAGAATTTGCTGTCATTGCACAGTGAGAGCTGCTGTTGAGCGGACACGTGGTGGACGTTGAGATTCCCTTCTATCAAGATCTTCGGGTGGTTATCAGCATAACCGAATAAATGATACATAGCGTGTGCTTATGGTTCGATAAACTTGATCGGATGAAGCCGAGTGGATTTTGCTCCTATCCATAGAGTCGGATCTTGTCCCTGTCTTAGGGGTAGCGATTTAAACAAACCGATTGGATATTGTCCTTATCAACAGAACCAATCTCCGTTCCTATCTTAGGAGCGATGGTTTAAATAAACCGATCGGATATTGCCCCTATCAACAGAACCAAACCTCGTTCTTATCTTAGGGGCGACAGTTTAAACAAACTGATTGGATCATATCTGAAAAGAGATATATGCCAAAGTGGCCATGTGGAACAATGCCACTTCATAGAACTGTACATCTATATGAGCTGCGCTTCTGGTAAGGTTTCAATGTCACTGTACTTTTGGGCGACGAGGAGACTGTGCTGAGACAATGAAGTCACTATGCTTTAGGGCGACGAGGAGACTGTGCTGAGACAATGAAGTCACTATGCTTTAGGGCGACGAGGAGACTGTGTTTCAAAGACAGCTGAGTCACTGCACTTTTGGGCGACGAGGAGACTGTGTTTCGAAGACAACTGAGTCACTGCGCTTTTGGGCCACGAGGAGACTGCATTTCAAGGACAACTGAGTCATTGTACTTTTGGGGCGACGAGGAGACTGTTGATGGGGTTCTGTGAAGCCACTTTACTTTTACGAAGTAATGAGGGACTTTTGTGAGCTTTGTGAAGCATATGCATTTTTAAGAAATGTCTAAGGACTTCTGAGCTCTTTGTGGTTAATGACTCCCTTTGTGTCTGCTGAGTCATTGTATCTTTAATTGCCGCCATCTTTTAAAGAATTTTAGAGGTTCGTAGCCTAAGATTCAGTCAAATGATCCTATCAAATAAGATTCATTGTGCTAAGTCCTAAGTTCATCCTATTATTTCGGGTGTCTTTGACTGATTGACACGTGGAGTTTGGGGTTGGACCACGTACATCCTATATAAAAGGAAGCTTTTTTGAGGAGCCACGTCTATTATCTCTTAGCATTCCCACCGTCATGCATGATCTTGACTTAGCTTCGAACAGCCGTTGGCCTTGTACAAGTCGACTGTTGGTTGTAGATCTCTTTATTCAAAGAAGCTGTGCCCTTGTAGAAGAATGACTACTAGATTTTGAGATGCACTTGAGTGTTTGGCATAGGGAGTTCGAACCTGAACAATATCTTGGAGGTCTTCGAGATCTAAGCTACCGGGTTTAGATTGATTGCCAACCCGAAGAGCCACATGTTGTGCTCTGCCCCGCTTAATAATGGCTTTATTAGCCATATTGGGGTAGGGCTGTGCACCCTATTATACTGGAAGAGCCACGAGCGGTATTACGAGCAGGAGCTACGTTCTTCGTTCGGGCCAAAAGCTGCTTCATTGGCCATATTGGAGTTCCTCCACGTCTGACTAGGAGGTGGCTCGCTCTGACGAGGAAGTAATTTTCTCTGACATTACTGCACGTTTGGGGGGGCTGCACACTTTCTGAAGGCTGCACACTTGTAGACTTTAGTTGTTTAGTCTTTATCTGTAATCATGAAGAATTTGTGATAGATCTTTGTAGACATGATTTTAATAAAGACCTTCTTTTTATGCACTCCGTTATTTGTTTCTCTGAGTTGATATGTGCAGCCATTTTAGTGCTGTCTATGCTTCTGTGAAACTTGAATACCTCATGTGCTTTCGTAGATGCTGCACCTTTTCATGCTTCTACAAGACCCCCTTTAAAGTTTTTCGAACTTGAATCAAGCCTGGAATACTTTGAACAGAAGCATGACACATGTCCCTTGCAAAAAGTGTACGGCACGCACGCTGACAGGCTGTCATCACGTCTATCCTTCAGCATTAAATGCCTTGAGCCATCGTTTCATTAAAAGTTGATGATAACTCCTCGTTTTTAGGGAACGGTCATCATGATCTCAACTCTTAATTCCTACGACGTTCGAAGAGTCTCATCGAATACGAAGTGTTTTGCTGTCGCGGCTTTCTCTTATAAGTAGGAGGCTATTTGGAGAGAGAAAACTTTCTTTTTTTCTATACTTTCTTCCAACCGAAGCTTTTGTCAGAGCTTTCTCCTACCTTCAAAACTAACTTTTCTGCCATAGCACCCAAGAGATCAAGAACCCCGAAAGCTCCTAAGACGACTGCGGCAGAAAGCTAGGGTGCAGCGGCGAGTACGAGATGGACTAGAGCATCCATGACGAGACAAGCCGGAGAGGCCACTACGAGCACACGACAGGCTAAAGAGAAACAGCCAGACTCAGAAGCCGTTGGCGTCGAGAATGATCCGGCCTCCGGTTGCGAGTAGGTGTCCAACACCCTAGTCGGTTGATGCACATAGGCATTCACTTTTCAACGTAGCGTCCCGAAGATGTGCTGAAGCTTTCTTTTTCGCTGATGCATATGGGGCACAATTCTTCGGAGTGGTATCCTGAATATGTGCTAAAGCTCTATCAACCGATGCGCATAGTCGTTACTATTACAAAATAACGACTGTAAGATGTGTTGAGATTTCAGTGCACAGAGTCCCTTATGCGTAGCGTATTTTTGAATCGCCTACACGGGCACTCGCATGTTGACATGCAGTACATTTTGAATCGACTGCACGGTCATTTCTCTACAGAAGCGCAGAGTCTTCGCACTTCTTTTTGTAAAAGATACTTCTGTTTTCGTGACAAATTTTGTCATTGTGCATTTTCTGTGTCCATGCCTCTCTTTAGGGATATCCTTTTTGAGTCAGCAGTCTGCACCTTAGGCATAAATGTTGATGAGGCACTCGTTGATCCTGCCAAGAAGTTGATCGCCCAATGCTAACCGAAAGAGCGACTAGCTATGATACGGGATCAACAGCCAGTCTATTTTCGTCGTATGATGGACCGGGGCAAGTTGTCTCTCCCCTTTAATGCTGTCGAGATGCTAAAACGTCGGTTCCTCTTTGGTGATCAGCTGATTATGGAGGAGGCCGAGCTCCTGCATATAAATGAGAATTGGTTCTTCAAAAATGACGGTCTCTTCTTGTATGTTCCGTCAGTTAATCGACACCTCCTGCTCTCGATCTTCTTCTGCTTTGGCGAGAAACGATACATGAAATGGGATTTAACTCCGACGTAAGGGGGTCTGATGACAGGCCATTTTCAGGTGGATAGGCACTCTAATAAACGTGATATTTTTATGAGTGTACGCGATGGTCCGTCGTACACGTTGCACATGTTGCTTCCTGGTCGCCTACTCAGTGATTTTACTACAGGAGTACACCCGTTTTGGGCCTCTCTTTTTGTAAATCGGCTTTTGGCGACGGGATGTACGTATCCGAAAAGCTCTTCCGAGTCGAAGGTTGGATTCACCCTAGGATCGGATGGCACAAACTAACCCAGTGGGTATTGGGTAGGTTCAAGGAGGATCTGCAAGGTATGGGCTTGCTTCGTGCCATTAGGGCTACCGTACATGGTATATAGATTAATCAATCGTTGTTCATGGTCATGTTGAAGATGTATAACCATCATACCGGGACTTTCTTCACTCAGTGCGGAGAGATGGGATTGGCCTTCCATGAGATGTGCGCCATCTCGAAGCTACTATAGGGCAACGAATCGTATGAGTAATACACTTCTAGTAAAGAGGAGTTTTTAGTGCTGGAAAACAAATATTCCGAAATAATGGCTATGTACAAAGAATTTCTTTGCCATCATCAAGTGTGCATACGCCAGGACAGGACAAAGACTCAGCCACATGTCAAAGCTTGGATGGATTATATCTTCGAAAAGCATCTATCGAGGTCGGGGACAGTTCATTTTACCATTCGTAGGGCATATACTACTGAAGAGGTAGAAGATGTGATGGCCATAGCGGGGGTATTGGCTCATTCCGTGGATGCTGAGGGAAAGCCCATCTCTACCGTTCACAACTACTTCTGTCAGAATCTGACTATTTTGAGCCCGAAAGCGGTACTGGCTGTGTTTCTAATGATATGGCGGCAGAAAGCTGTAGTCCCAGGAGCCTATGGATCCGTGGGACGGATCAGTTGGGAACTCATTCTCCCATTTGTGAAGTTGGCCTTTAAACATTCGTTAGCTTAGCTCCCGGCGATGGTATGTGATACCTTGCGAGGTCTGTGGGAACTATCGAAGAGGATAATAGAGTGTCGTTGGGGAGACAATGAATTCCCTCGGGTTGAGCTTCCTTACCATTATTTAGTGGGGTGGTTGGCATTACATCGTCCCAGTTTAATAGTCCCCGCCACTGTCGAAGGTTACGAGGAAGGGGATGCGATGCTGCATAATTATCACCGAGCCAAATGGCTCCACCAGGGTGTCCCCGTCTGTAGGTGGATGTTGAGACACTTGGACATCTATGATTTCAACAGGATTTTGCCTACGTACAAGGGTTACCTTGCAGACGATGTATTAACTGACCAAGGCAAAGAGGATAATGATTTAACTATTGGTGCTTTCTATTGGCTGCAGTCCATCCATCCTTCCTACTTGGTGTACTGGAATCAAAACCCGGTGTATCTGGAACCTTATTTGTCGAGTCGGTTCGCACGATAGTTCGGTTACAGTCAAACGATGATGGACAACCCAAGCTCCTGTCTTGTTTATGAAGGAAACTTGCTGGATGGCGCCCGGGCATGGTGTTATTATAACACCGGGCATACTGGGACGAAGTTTACGATCCCCTCGATGCATGAAGAGACTCGCATCTTATATTCTGTCGTGAGGTTTTACTACGTTGCCAACAACTTCTAACGAAACTACGATCGAGAACGCAGCTTGCTTGAGGGGACAAAATTTGAGATACCTCGATCGGCCTCAAAGTGCCTTCAAGGGCTTGCGTCGTCGAAGAGTTGATCTACAGACGACTCCAGTTCATTACGAGAGGGAAGAGAGGAGGAAGCACCCCTGAGTAACCCGCCGAAGCGTCGAGTTCCTTCGAGGGTGAGCCCTCCTCCTATTAAGAGAACCAAAAAGGTTGTACCATTGAGGTACGGACCTTCCCGATAGTCCTTGTTGGAACAGAGCGCTCTGCCTGTTGAACCTCCTTCACAGGTACACCATAGTATTTTCTCTTCAGGTTTTTATTCTGTGCTTTCTGCTTATCACTGCTTTGCTTGTGTAGGTGAAGAAAAAGACGAAGTCCATATGGTCGGAGATACTCAGGGAACTTCCCAAGGAACCTGTCCAGAGGTGCCTCGAGTCTTAAGGACCGAGGAGGAGACTGTAGCTGTTGAAACTAATGACTCGGAGGACGTCTCTCCTCCCTCTCCTTTTGAGTATGAGACTCGGGGCTTTTTGAAGCCATTGGCTTTGCCTCAACGGGAAACTTTTATGGGCTGATTATGGACGAGCCCGTAGAGATACCCGGGGTCAGTATAGCGGTAGCTGAGGGCAGGACTCCGGAGTCTGTACTCGTGATGGGCCAAGTGGCCGTAGATACTGATAGTGTCACGCCCCGGTCCCGGAGGACTGATCATTCTCGCTAACGCGTGATGCCGCGTGAGGCTAGGTTGCGCTCACGCAAGGCCAGGTTCTTGAAGGCTAGGCCACAAAATCGCACAGAGTGTCTCCATTTGTAGCAGAAAGTAAATGAACACAAGTAGACACAAAATCAAACTCTTTATTGATATTCAAGAAGTATTACAAGCAACGCTAGGCCGAGATAACAAATAGCTCAAGCTCTCTCTTTTGAGACATAAAAGGCGTGCCAAGCAGCTTACAACATGGGATGATATACGACGATGTTCCAACACATTATGTCCTGTTTATGGTGCTTCTGCTCTTTTGCGAAGTTCCAAGGCTTCAGAATTAGCTCTTCGCCTTAGCACACATTCGGGAAGGCTCCACCCATGACGAGGTTCTCTTGTCCCCTGCAGGCAGACTATATGGTTATCAGTACATTATTATGCACTGGTGGGGAGGCTAGCTCGCCCAGCTCGCTATCCTTACCAAACACGTTCGATTTAATTTCGTGCACCATCTATCAGTTGTTGTCTTTCTAATCTTGCCCTAGGATCTGTTTTATGGCATATAATATAAAGCCTATCCCGTGTTACCGATATCAAGTGTCGCATGTGAATATCATTCGCAACTTACCATACTTACCATACGATCTTACCTGTCCAAGGTAAACCAAGTTAGCCAACATATTATACGTAAATACTTAACAGATTTGTATAAGCATTCAAGTGTGTCAAGGGCATGTTCTTGCCTCAGGTTAACGAAGTATTTAAATTTCTTAAAATATGTTATACTCAAAAGCTTGGTTCAGATGTTCATTCAGTTACTCAATTATTCAGCTTACTCAAGTTGTCAGGATTATACTCGAGCGTTGTTCAGATACGTTTCATTCAGTTACTTAGCATGTTCAGCATCCTCAGATTACTTGTTTCAATGTAAGGCCTCGCACACGGATTATCGTAATCGAGCCAACTTAATCTATATGCACCGGTCGCTGGCACCACAAGCCATTTGGACTAATCTTATTGTTATCGTAGTTACCTATCAGCCGGTGATGGCTGGTACATCCTGATAGGCCACGCAATACCCGACTTACGCCTCTTGGGTGGCCGAACCTGCACCCAAGCCGCCCGTAAGCCATGATTCTGCCTAGGCCGACACGATGTCTCTGATTGTTCATTGGAATCATTATTCACTTATTTTCCTCGTGCACGAGTTGTTCGCGACCATTTCGTATTGTCTTATCATTTTTTAACTTAACGGGCTGTCTTTGAGCCATAGTCGATTATCGACTAGGTTGGCAGCAGCATCCGTGCAGCACGGGTAGCGAGCCCCGTTGCACATTCCGTCATACCTGTCACTAATCATTCTTGTCTTCTTTTATGCCTTTCTTTTCTTTCATTCATTCACCTATTCGTTCGTTCATTCATACATTCATTCGTTCATTCATACATTCATTCACTTATTCATTCGTTCATTCATTATGTAGCATCCTATACAGGAACCGCCTTGGCGACCCAACGGTCCTGAAGCCTTTCGATGTTTCTATTACTCTGCTCGAAACGACTATTTTGATAGTCTTCTTGCCTCATTTCAGTGAACCGTTTATTGTTCAGTGCTTTAAGTTGTAGTATGTTTTAAGTGACAAACAGTTCATACATTTATTGAGCACGTAAAGAAATCTAACTGAATGTAAGCTGTGCCTTGGCACGAGCGTGGAGTGCGGTACAAGGGTTCAAGTAATATTTCAAGTTCATTTTCATGTTCTACGCAAGCGTATAATATAGGATTATTCCCTTAGCTAGGTGCATTGAGTTCTCTTATTAGCATGTAGGGGTTATCGCCTAGCGATTCTAGCAATATTGTCAGAATTATTATGTGTCTAGGCTAAGCAAATACAGGTTCATCGGAGCCGCCCACCTTAGCAATGAACGCATTGGCCAAGCGAGACTCCGAGCGCGCCTTTGAACGTCTAAGTCTGGATTCTTCTGAAGGGCCAATGTAACTCTTGTATCGATTCATATCGATAGTTCATCGGGTCAACGCAACTATTTGAGTCAACGATTGAAATGAGTCGTTGCACTTGCCGTTTAAATCGGCATTCCGCTAGGGCGGAGTGGGTCATTACAGAAGGTATTACTCAGGATCCCTCGACGTACCTCCTTCCCGTACCGAAGAAAGGGTTGAGGATACTCCCGATGGGCCGGGAGACGAGGAAGATTGTGTGGCCGAGGAGCTGCCCTTGGCAAACACCAGGGTTTTGTCCCAACGGTTGGTTGAAGAGACCATGGAAGGGTTGACAGCGGAGGCTGTCGAAGCATTAGCTTGCCGAGCTATTGAAGGGCTGGTAAACATGACTATGGAACAGTTGGTCGATGAGGTCATTCTAAAAGCAGCCGAGGAGGCGACTGAGGAGTTGGCCGATATGGTCCTCGGAGAAACGACTAAGGAGACCAATGCAGAACAAGTTGATACGGCCGCTGATAAGCCGATTATTAGAGTTCCAGCCGAGGTGGCCACTAAGATGGTGGTCGATGGTGCTGCAGATGAGCCCGCTAATGAGGAGGTGGTTAAGGAATCGGTCGAGAAGAACATCGAGGAATTGTTTATTATAGAGCCCTCTAATGCTGTCACTACAGAACTGCTCGAAGAGGCTGTCATCGAGTCAGCTATTACGGATTTGGTCCAGACGACCACTGGTGATTCGGCTGTTGAAGCACTGGTTAAGAAGACCACTGAGGAGTTGGTCGCAGCGACCGTTAAAAAATTGGTCGTAGAGGTTGTCCAAGCTTCAGTCCATGAGGCTTCTCAGAGGTCAATCGCAAAAATTGTAGAAGAACCGACGACGGAGCCCGTTGAAGAGCCGGCTATGCATCCGACGGCATTGGCTCATTCTGTCCCTGTCCCGCCGACGTCCTCCTTTCCAGTCATGGCACCCCCTGCTCCATCTGCAATACCTAGATGCGTATTGGCTGCCGCGCTGCTCCGTGACCTTCTATCGCAGTATCTCTGCTGACCCTAATGGGTTTGGCTGACAATGCGTACTATGCCAACCTCATCCTGGGCACCATTTGCCATGCTTTGAAGTATGACATAGAGGGTGTCTTGCGGGACAACCAATCGCTTCGATGGGCTCGATCTGCAGTGAAGGCCCAACTTGTGGCATTGCACGACTATCCAGAGTATGAGGCGAAGGTGGACGCAATAGAGGCTCTTCTGAAAGAATTGGAAGCCCCCGTCTCAGAGCTTCAAAATCTTGAACGCGGACTTTCATCTCTGGCAGACGCAAAATTTAAGAAGATGGCCTCCGAACTTTCCCAGTACGAGCAGAGCGTCAGGCTCTGACTGAGAGGCTTGCTGAGGTTGAAGCCGAAATCGAAGAAGTGACCGATGTCAAAGCGGTTCAGGTCTGCATAGTACAGCCTTAGAGGAACAGTGTGAGACCCACAGGGAGAAGATTCGGCAGCTAGAAGAGACATTGGCCTTCACCGAGAGTGAGTTGAATAAGTCAAGGGACCAACAGGAGGTCCTTCGCCAACGATCCGAGACCCTGGCTCGGGAGAGGGATAGTATTGGCGTTCTTCAAGCAGAGTTGGACCTTGCATGCCAAAACTTGTCCCAGCTCGAGGATGAGGCCGCTCGATGTCAAGAGGCAGAGCGTCGAGCCAAAGAGTTGGTTGGGCCCCAAGTTGCTCTTTTGAGGAGTCGACTAAAGAACTCCTGCATCGGTCGTCACAATGCTGAGGATATGGTGTTTACTCAAAGATTATATGTACATGGTAAACACAAAATTTTTGGTGGTAGAATTTTTCTTACTCAGAGGTTATATGGACATGGCAATGATAGAATCTACGGGTGTATAAAACGACTCAGAGGTAATATGAACGTGAAAAGATCTATAGATAATTATGATAATCACGGGGTTTGTCATAGAAGAAATGTCTACTCAGAGGTAATATGGACATGGTAGGCATGCACTTCATTGGGGTGTAGAAAAATAACTCAGAGGTAATATGAACGTAAAAATGTTTTCTACTGGGAAAATATGAACTTGTTAATAGAATTCATGAACAACGATGGGGGATGTTAAAATATATGTCGATTTACACCTCAGACATAATACTTCTTCAGGAACTTGCCATTGATCGGCTTTATTAGTAAATTGCCGTTAGGTTTGGCCAGCTGGTAAGCTCCATTGGAGTAGACCGTTTCTATGACGAACGGTCCTTCCCACTTGGGCTCGAACTATCCAGCCGTCTTGTGAGTCATCACCATCAGTCTCCAAACTGATAAGACGAGGTCACCCACTTAGAATTTGTCACCCCCAGTTTTCAGAAACAGGGGTATTTTTGTCATTTTACATTTTTGAATATTTTTAAAATTTATTTTATTATTTATGATATTATTTTGGGGTTAAAATTTATTTTATTATTTATGATATTGTTTTGGAGTTATTTGAGTCGGGTTCGAATTTCAACTCAATCCGACTTGAAACGGGGACCCGGGGGTAGTTTGACTCTAGTGGGACCCACACACTAGTTAGGCATGGCCCACATGATATTAATTTTAGTCCACATGATAGAAATATTTTAGTTAGAGGTTAGACTAATTATTATGGATAAGGTTAGTGTGATTAGAGACTTTAGAATGACTAATTTAGCCCCAACCAATTAACCCTTTCCTAATACTCATAGAATAGGTTAGTGGGGGCATTTTGGACCTTACCATAATAGGACAAATAGCCCCATATGGCCAGCCACTTTGGGAGAGGATAGGCTCAAGTTCATTTTATTATTCTCATCCACACTCTCTCGCTTGTTCTTCCCCAAATTCCTAGAGAGCAATCCCTAGCAATTTCTCCACCAAATCCTTTCATTTTGCCACCAAATCTTCTTCTTTCCTTCTCCATTCTAGCCAAGGAGGAAGCTACCCAAGTTTGGGAGGATTCGGAGCTCGTTCGGAGCTCGTTCGTGTCCTTTTGGAATCTCTACGTGTTGGTGTCGCTCCGGAAAGGCTTTTCTTCGATTCGATCTACCGGGAGGTATAAATCCCTTCTCCTTTTCATTTCCTCATACATATAGGTCTATTTTGAACCCATAGGAATGACCCCCATGGTTGTATCTCCATTTGTGTCCATTTCGTGTCCATTTGGAGGTCATAGGAGTGTCCTTTGTGTTGTGGTTGTGTCCATGTGGGAAAATCCCAAATTTGGACACACTATGTGTTGTTGTTATGTATGAATGAATTATTACATGTTTAATCTTATATTTTTGTATTGGAGATGTGTTCTATAGTGTCTCATATATATATATTAGTGTAGAGAGTGAGTTCTTGATATATTATTTTATATACTTGTGTTCTTTTGTCTCAAACTACCCAAATCCGTCATGATTTTTATCCACGTTTTTAATTTCAGCCCTAACTTAGAAATGTCATAACTTCTAGCTCAAAGCTCGGTTTTATCTCCCATTTTTTTTAAAAGAAACGTATCGAAGTTAGCTTTCCAAAAACATATATTAATAGGCCTAATTCTTTCTGTAACTTTCTGGAGAATTATTTGAGTGTCAGCTGTACGAAAGATAAATGCGTTCTCTGTGTTTTCGCGATTCCGGGAGTTTCCGGAAACGAAAACGCGATCCGTTTGAAGTTTCGGAAAGCTAACACATAGATCTATAACATACTTTAATCCTAGATTTTAATTCATACTGAGATGGTACAGTATTGATTATTAGTAGGAGTTATTATTCGGCACATGCATTTTGTGCACCCTTGTGTGTAATATAATGTTCTATTTGATTTTAATCCATGTTAATGTATATACATTATGTAATTAAATAGAGAATGCAAGCATGAGTAAATGTTTAAATAAATGATGTATGAGGTATAAGTATCCTATCTAATGTAAGCATGTATAAGTATGGCTTGTAATGAATATGTAGGTTCCATAGTATGTAATGTATGGTGCATATAGTAGTGCAAGAGAGTAAATGAATGATGAATGAATGCAATCATGAATGTAATGTAATAATAGATGTAATATATGCAATATACAAGTTAATGAGATGTAATGTTCTATGTTAACACAAATCCTATATTACCTCATGTACCCCTTACACTATGTAGACACTATCACACTTAACACTTTGTTCACTTACACTTTGACACTCTTTGATATGTATACAATATGTATGCCCATTTAACCCTCACTTGCCCCTTTGCCATGTTCACATACACACACATAGCCTCTTAAATAAGTATTTATGAATACAGTTAACTTAGCTATGTATGTATATTATATATATGTTAGCATATTGTGTTGTAATATATAAGTTTATATAACCATTTGAAATGCCATGATTATAGACCTAATATTGAATACCAATATATGCATGTGTATATATGTGTAGACATATATAGTTTAAAGTAATAGATTATCTAGTGTATATCCAATGTGAATTCTTGCCTATTTGAGTATTGAATAATTGCATGCTATATAGAGTTGGGTGTATGTTGGCTTGTATAGCCTTGTATTGATGTGTGCTTGCTAGGATAGTCTTGGTTAGGCCTAGTAAGACTTGCTGGGTTAGGACATGGCCTAGTTTGACCTAGATTCATGTAGAATGCATTGTAGTGCTTTATATTACCCTTCTGGACATGTTGTGACTTGTGCTGTTCTAATTAGGAGCCAGACACCTCTCCTCGGACAGTATCTTTACCTGGGATATTCAGATATCAGGCGAGTACATTCTCTGATCGTTTCATACTTGTCACGAATTATATTCTCGCTCTAGATTACTTTTACTTGATGCTGTCACGTTATCATCACGGATTGGTACTATATGGATCTCTTCTTGGGATGTTATCCCCCTTAGCGGGCGCATCGGATACTTTATGACATGTGTTTCATGTACATTATGTATTCCTTGCTTCTGCGTTATTCATGTACACTCATGTTCTCTCATGTTCTTACATGTACGTTCATGTACTCTCATGTTCTTTCATGTACGCTCATGTTTTCTCATGTGTTTCTTGTATAACCAAAACATCATGTCCGTAACGTAACTTAAATAGATCCTTGTGTATTGATTGTGGATAGGGGTGAGTATAAATGGTTATATGATTTACCTATCATGTACACTCTGTTACTTTTCATGTTCATCATGTACAACTTAAGCCAATTACATGCCATCTCGTACTCTAAATCACTAGTCACTTACAGTTCTTACTTATCATGTATATATATTTCCAGTTATCAAATATCTCTTCTGTTTTCATGTACATCTTCTTACAGCATTTCATGTATCTTATTCTATTGCCTGCTTTATATTTTCTGACATGATATGAACTGCATGAGATGTATTGTGCTCGCTCCTGTCCTGACTGGACATGTTGATAAATTTTACAGATAGCCTGGGATTGCCTGCTAGCCTAGAGGAGACACAGTAGAGGTTGTTTAGATAGTTATTTTATTTTGTCTGGAGTTGTATTTACTTGTAGATTACTGTATTTGAGTTTTGAGATGTATTTCTGGGATTATGTATCTTAGACACTTAGACTTCTATCTCCTGTATCTCTTTTGGATTTCATGTTTATCTATCTTTATCATTCTACCTTAGATTGTGATTGAGTTGTACCTCTTTGTTGGCCTCCTTATGGAGAGTATTCATATTATGCTAGTTATAGTTCATGACCTAGAACAGCGTTCTACCGCCGACACTGCGGCGTAGGCTGGGCGTTGTTACGTACTCGTACCCTCACGGTGGGTGCGGGTCGTGACAGAATGTCCTTTTCCAGACCTTTTTGTTAAAGGCCCCAAAAATCCGAGCTTGATAAAGCTCGATCCGTTGCTGAGCTAGCCGACACTTTTCGTCCAACGCCTCCGACTCCTGTAGCCGCCGACGTTGATTGTCTTCGTCAGTCAGCTGATTGGTGATAGCTACCCGTAAAGACGGGATCTAGATCTCCAGAGGAAGCACCGCCTCGCTCCCATAAACGAGAGAGAATGATGTGTTGCCCGTGGGTGTTCGAACAGTTGTATGGTAAGCCCACAGACATTCATCGAGTTTTTTATTCCAGTCGCGCTTATTGAAAGATACGACCCTGTTGAGCAATTTGACAATCGTCTTGTTGAATGCTTTAGCTAGTCCATTTGCTGCAGGATTGTAAGCCATTGATGCTATATTCTGTATTCGATTCTTATCACAGAACTGATGGAATGCGTGACTCACGAACTGAGGGCCATTTTCATGGATAATCCTTCTGGGAACTCCGAAGTGGTATATGATGTGATGCTTAACAAAGTTAATCACGTTCGAGGTTTCCTCCTCAGCCAACGGTACTGCTTTCGTCCCTTTGGAAAAGTAGTCGATGATGGCGAGGATGAACCGGTATCCTTTGGTGGACGGTGGGCTGTTGGCCCAATGATGTCTAGTCCCCATGCTTCAAATAGCAAGACGACCGCTGTGGGATATAGGAACTCTGAAGGTTGGTAGATGAATTCAGTATGAAACTAGCAATACCTACACTTCTTTGCGTAATCAACGACATCTGCCATCATAGTGGGCCAGTAGTAGCCCATGCGACGCAGTCGGTCCTGCAACTTAGGACCAGGCTGGTGAGCCCCATAGGTACCATCGTGTGCCTCTCAGAGTACTTCTTACGCTACGGTCTTGGATAGACACCGCAGGAGGAGTCCGTCGTATGAACGACGATACATCATTTTGGTAGCCGTGTCATAGAAGAATCGGAGCGAGCGTCTTTTGACGAAAGTAGCTTCCTTCGGGTCTTCGGGCAGGACTCCGTAGACTGCGTAGTCTATAAATGGGAATCGCCAGTCCCGAATGTTAACATTAGTGTGTATTTGTACTGAGTAACTCAAATACATATGCAAGTTGCTCTTCGGGAAAACCAGCTCTCGACCCATCATCGTGACGATATATTAGGTTCCAACAGGACCGGCCAAATAAGCGACGAGACCAGCGAGTACGTTGACCTCTATATTTTGTAATCGAGGTACATGTTCTATAAAGAACCCTATGAAGGTAGAAATGATATTGATTGCTGCCTGGTGGTAAGGAATCAGATCTTCGTGCCGAACCTCATATTGTCTTCGAACCTGGTTGATAACTAGCTTCGAGTCACCATAGGTCTCAATGTAGTCGACCCCCAACTATTTAGCGAGCTGGAGCCGATGATGAGAGCGTTATATTCAGCAAGATTATTGGTGCATGATTCCATGAGAGAGTATGCACGGTGGATGACTAAGCCGTCGGGAGTGATGAGAACGACTCCGACCCTTGCGATGATCTCGCCTTTGGGCCTTGTCCTTGAAGCACCGTCAAATAACATACGCCAAACAGGATTGTTTGAGACTGCATTGGACTTTAGGACTTTATTCGGGATATTTTTATAGAGTTTCGACGTCTCCGATACAGGATGTGTCGCCAAGAAGTCAACTAATGCTTGGCCTTTGACTGCGTTTTGTAGGACAAAGACCACATCATAAGGCTGTAAAAGCATGAAAAATCTCAGCATAATACAAGGCAGAGAGGCACAGGCGGTCAATCACGCTAACAACAAAGACAAAAGTCACAAACAGATAAAAAGCTAAGAAGTCTTTTTTTATTGATCATGGCTACAAGTGTCTGCTACAGACTCGTCACGATTACATAAAAGACTATATAAAGACATAATTACATGGATCTGTTACAAAAGACTCTGTAATTATATGTGCCGAATTGAAAACTTCTACAGATCTACGTCGGGATGACTCTTCACAGTGTTATCATCATAGAGAGAGGCACTGTGGATAGAAGATGTGAATACAGTCTCCATCAAAGTCTCCACTACAGCTTCTCCCCTCCATACGCACAACACTTCCGGAAGCAGCTATTGGCCCACCGAAAGCTCAGGCCATAGCGTAGCAGGAATGCCCTTTTTCATAAGGGCACCAGCTTCTGAGGCTCTTCTAGCCTAATAAAAGCACGCCATCGCCAATGAGCAGGGCAGAGCACAACCTGTGGCTCTCCGGGTTGGCTATCCACCCACAAGCTAGGCCGTCAGGACCTCATAGACCTCCAAGGTGTCGCCTATATTCGAACTCCTCATGAGAAGCGTTCCAACACGTTCCGAGGCTCATCAACAGTTCTTCTACGAAGGCATAGCCCCTTTGGACGAAGGAATCCTCAACCAAAATTCGACATAGGCAAGGCCAACCACCGCTCAAAGCTAAGTCTGGATCCAGCATGGTATTGAAGGACATGAAGAAGAAGAAGACATGACTCGTCAGAAGAAACTCCCCCTTTAGATAGGGCGGTGTCACGACCCGCACCCTAGAGTAAGGGCACGAGAACGTAACAACGCCCAGCCTACGTCGCAGTGTCGGCGGTAGAACGCTGTCCTAGGTCTCATGCATCTAACAGTATAAGGATAAGCAGTTTATACTCCCCGAATGGGGGTGACATAGCAGAATGTAAACTCAATCATATCTAAGGTAGAGCATAAAGGAAGATAGATAAAACATGAAATCCAAAAGAGTTACAGCAGATAGAAGTCTAAGTGTCTAAGATACACAAACCCAGAAATACATCTCAAAGCTCAAATACAGTAATCCATAAATACAACTCAAGACAACTGAAAATAAACTATGAGCAAACCCTAGCTATCTATACAACCTCTGCTGTGTCTCCTCTAGGCTAGCAGGCAACCTCCAAGCTATCTGTAAAATTTATCAACAGGTCCAGTCAGGACAGGAGCGAGCACAATATATCTCAACAGTTCATAGCAAGTTAGAAAATATAATCATGCAGTAAAGTAAGATACAGGTACTGAAAGAAATACAGTATGTAAACAGAGAGAGAGCTGTAATAGAAATATCTACTATAAATAGAGACTAACAGTGGCTAGTAAGTCAGAGTACAATATAGACATGTAAATGGCATAGGAGATTCTGATGAGACACTATGGAAAGATTTTGATGAGATACTACTTGGGTATTATTCACATGTCTACTTCTACTGCCCTGTACCCCCAATCAATACACAAGGATCCAACCAGGTTATGTTATGATTCCATGCAAAGGCCCCCGAAGGGTGATACATGGATGTCCCATAAATGGGGATTCTAGGAGATTCTAGGATACCCAGTAAATGGGATAAGGATTCTAGGAGACTCTGTGATCATAAGAGTATATGTCACAAGTGATCAAAGAACCAATGAAGCATAGTGATACGCCATGTAAGTGAAACGCACAGAACATGTAGTACCCGATGCTCCCTAAGGATAACATCTCAAGAAGGGATCCATATAGTACCAATCCGTGTGACCAACATGACAGTAACAAGTAAAGTAATTGAATACAGGAAATAATTCTAAAAAGGATATGAAATGATCAGAGAATGTACTCGCCTGGTATCCTGAATGTCCGAAGAGAATATATTGACCGAGGAGTGGTGTCTGTCTCCTATAGAACAGTATAAGTCACAACAAGTCTAAAATAAGGAAATAGACTGCTACAATGCATCTACATGAAGTTTGGGGTCAATCTAGGCTAAAGTCAACCTTTGGTCAACTCTAGTCAACTAGACCAGTCAAACTAGGTCAACTAGGTCAAACCTAAACCAAACAAGTTTATACTAGTCTAACTAGTCTATTCTAGGCCTAATCAAGACTAAACAAGTCTAACTAAACTCTCACTAGGCAAACAGACACACCATAGGCTAAGAGCCCTAGGCTATAGGCTATATCATGCCTAAGCAAAACCACAAACACATATACACATAACAATATATATATATCTAATATATTGTAGTACACTCATAACATATAGGCTACCTATATGTACATCCCACACACACACACACACATATATATATATATATATATATATATATATATATATATATATATATATATATGCATCACTATTCACATATTCATATACATAGATATATATAGGAAAGCTATATATATAGGCACATACATATATATATATATATATAGAGAGAGAGAGAGAAAGAGAGGTAAAAGAGTAAGTGAGTATGTGTGTGTTTGGCATGTGTGTGAAAGGATATGTGTTAATGTTCTAAAATTTAGTGATAGGTAGGTGTATGTGACATGGGATACATGATGTCAAATGGTGTATGAATGCATGTGTGCAAAAGGTTATAGGTTAACTCAGTTTATAGAAATACATACATACATACTTACCTTGTATACATGCATACATACATATCATGTATATTACATTTACATGATACATACATGTATACTTATATTATATTATACTTACATTCATGTATATTAGATACTTGTATTTATATTAACATATTGCAAACATTCATTTCATTCATGCATCTATGCATTACCTACATGTTATATTCATATCATTTCATATATTAACATAGAGACATACAAACATGCACACATCATATATTTCACACTTTGCATTACCTTACATATCATGTTATATATTATCATTCATTCCTGTCATATATTACATTATCTTTAAGTTGAATACATCATATATGGATATAATATATTATCTTGCATGCTTGCATTCATATATTATATTCTATATTACCTATATACATGTATTTCCTCCATTTATTCATGCTTGCATCATATACTCTACATTACCATACATGTTATCATTATATATTGCATTACAATATTTATACATTATGCATTCATATCTATCATTACATATAGGGAAAACTATACTTTTGGTTACTGAATGTTTGTCTGACCAAAGTTTTAGTCACTCAAAGATATTTTCCAAAATTTTAGTCACTGAATGTTTGGCCGTCCAAAAAAATTGCCACTCTGTTAAATTGTTGTTTGTTTTATTAACAATTTTTGTTGACATAGCATGTTATGTGTCATGTTAGTCATTAAGTATGACGTGACACATTCACGTGAGCTATTTTTTGGTTTTATTTTTCAAAAATTCGTTTGAGTATTAAGTTTTTTTTAAAAAAATAAAAAAATGAAATACCATGTCATAAACATTGAAACATGGCACATAACTTAATACCCAAATGAAATTTTTTACAAAATAAAACCCAAAAATAGCCCACGTGGATGTGCCACGTCATACTTAACGATTGACATGGCACATAACATGCCATGTCAACAAAAATCGTTAATAAAACAAACAACAATTTAACAGAGTGACCATTTTTTTGGAAGACCAAACATTCAATGACTAAATTTTTGAAAAATATCTTTGAGTGACTAAAACTTTGGTCAGATAAACATTCAGTGACGAAAAGTATAGTTTTCCCATTACATATATATCTTGCATTCATATCTAGCATTCATTATATACTTTCATGCATACATTGTATGTCATTCTTTCATTCATGCATTGCTTATATGCATTATATTAATTGCATTCCTACATGCTTGCATTCAACCATATATATACATTAATGTAAAGAGAATATATATCATATATATATCATTTCATTCATCTAACATATCATGCATTACATACTCTATATTCATTTAATATCCATACTACATAGGCTCATAGGTTACACAAAATGCATATATCGTATAGTCACTCTTCTACTTAATCCCAATACTGTACCAATTGGACATTCACTAAATTCTAGGATTAAAGTATGTCATAGCCCTTTGTGTTAGCTTTCCAAAACTTTAAACGGATCGCATTTTCGTGTCCAGAAGCTCCCGGAATCGCGAAATACCGAAACACGTTCTTCTTTCGTACAACTGACACTCAAATAATTCTACAGAAAGCTACAGAAAGAATTTAGCTTATTAAAATATATATTTGGAAAGCTAACTTCGATACGGTTCTTTTAAAAAAAACAGGAGATAAATCGGAGTTCTAAGCTAAAAGTTATGACATTTCTAAGTTGCTTTGGTTAATAAAAACGTGGATGAAAATTATGACGGATTTGACAAAAAAACACATATAGGGCAAGATACTTGCATACAAACATAGGTATCCAAATGAAACTCATTCTAACCATCCAAACAAAGATCAATCCACTGTCTAACCATTATAAAATTGAATTTAAATATCTATTTAAACTATTATTATACATACATACACATGGGGTGTCCTAATTTGGGATCTATCAAGTAGGACACAAGACACATATCTAAAATTCTCAAGAGAGCTCCAAATGGCCTCAAATTTGAATCTAAATGGGACACATGCATGAAGATAGATCATACGAATTCAAAACTAATTTATATGCAAAGGAAATCGATTTAGAGGATGGGTTTTACCTATTGGGAGTGGAATCCCAATGAAATCCTTTAGGACACGGCTCCGATACGAAGATCCCTAAAGGTGGACACTCCTCCTTGCACTCCTCTTCCAATCCTTGGTAGCACCCTTCCCTTGGAGAATGGGAATGATTGAGGGAAGGTTTGGTGAAGGAATGATTTGATTTAGAGATCAAATCAATGGGAAGGCTCTCTAAAATTGGGGAAGAACAAAAGGAAAATAAAAGAGGCAAGATTGTAATGAATGAAATGAATCATTCTCTCATAAAGGTGGCTGCCATAAAGAGTCCCTTAGGGCTAATGGAAAATGTCCTAATTGCCCCTCTCTAGTCTCATATGGTTAAGTTTAGACTAGGTTCAAGTTTGGGGTCAAAATGATCTAGTTTTGAGTCTCTAACTTAACCATTCTAACATGATAAAAATTAGTTTAATTAACTAACTTAATGTTGGGTCTTGTGAGCCATGCTTAACTTAATATTGGGTCCCATCTAGAGTTCAAGCTACCCGGGTCACAATACAAGTCGGAACGAGACGAAACTCAAACCCGACTAAACAAATCTAATAAAAACAATATTAAAATATAAAATTTTCCAAAAATATTAAAATATGAAAAATGACCAAAATTATAATACATCAATTTAAATATTATTAAAATAATCAAAAATTCACCAATTAATCAAAATCCTAAATAATTCAAAAGTCACAAAATGACCAAAATACCCTTAGCCTAAAAAGTTGTAAATAGTCATTCTAATCACATGGTTAGGTCCCCATGGTCATGGTTAGTCTCTAGGCTCAACAGTCTCCAAGGTTACACAATCAAAACACCAAAATCATAAGTCATAATTTAAAATAGTTTTAAATGATTAAAAATCACCAAAAATTATATCATGATTTAAATATCATTATTAAAAGACTAAAATTACAAAATTTCAAAATTATCCTCTTCTGGAAAACTGGGTGTTACAGGCGGGAGTGGTCCAAAATACAGGCCACATGGCCGACGGTCAAAGTTTCCACATTAATGGGATGAACCTAGGACTCAACACAATGAACCTTATTAAATAAAGTTCATTCGATTAAGTCCTAGACTATCCTAGGACCCCTTAAAATTCTCCAAGTAACGGTGGCAGTTAAAAGGGAGTCGTTCATTAAGGAGCGGTCATTCATTGCTCTTTAAAAGAAGACTTCAAAGCCAATGCTTTTAATCCAGAGGCGTAACTACATTCCTGTGCCAACCTCAGGCGCAGACTGGTGATGTTTTCACACTACCTCAACTCCAACGGCACAACAATCTGCTCCAACCCAGAAGCTCAATTACCTTTCGTCAGAGACTTGGGAGATACCATTACATCCAACACAAGTCCGCATGCCGCTCCAAAAGCACAGTAACCTCGTCACCCTAAAGCACAAGCCTACTCGTCGCCCTAAAGCACAATGACTTTGTCGCTAGAAACACAGCCTTCTCGTTGCTCATACGCACAGAGGCTCCATCGTCTTCGAAGCATAGTCCATTCGTCGCCTGAAAGCACAAAGGCTTTATTATTTCCAGAAGAACGGTCTACTCGTCGCCCTAGAAGCGTAGCAGTACTCAGACCTCGCCAGAGGTACAGGAAGCATGGTCCTATCCAGTCGATTTTCTTAAACTGACTCTCTCAAAGATAGGACTAGGGTTAATCATGATTGATATCTTATCAAATTGATTTAAATCTTAGATGAGGATCAATCAGAATCCAAATCTGAGATGAAATCCTAAGATTTGCTCGGCTGCATCCGAACAAGCAAATCGGTACACGCCACGTGTCTCTTCCTTCGATTATTTTGATAACCACCAGAGATCTCGATTGAGGGGAATCTCAATGTCCGCCACGTGTCAGTGCTGCAGAAGCTCGTACCGTGTAATGACGACATATTCCTTCATATCTTAAAACCCTAATGCACATCACATATGTACGCTCTTCCCCTATAAATAGAAGGAGTTTTCCTTCAACAGAGGAGAGACCACCGAATATCAAATCTCCAGCTCCAGGCATCCTCTTGACCGGCAACCCTAGAGTTCCATCAAAGGCATCAGAAAGTCAGAGCAAGTTCAACCTGTCGTCAGATCGTCAACAGAGTAAAGGAGCCGCTGCAGTGCGATTTCCACCGTCATACTTTTCCATAAACTCTTCCCCTTGTACTTAGAATATCCTATTTATGACTTCTTTCTCTGTACACAGGTATTCTCCTAGTACTTAGAATATCCTGTTTAGGACTTCCTTCTTTGTACACAGGTTTTTTTACGTCCAATAAATAAAAAGTTCGTTCAACCTTTTGTGATGTCGAACAAAGGCATCAAGAGGATTGCCCATGAAGCTAACCACAAGTTTAGGGCCCCTGGTTTGGTCATAAGTACTCTGAGAGGATTGTCTCGGGAGATGACGTAGATTGTCTGTCCAGCCACATAATGGCACATCTTTTGAATGGCAAGGAGTAGAGTGAGACACTCCTTCTCCACAGGATTATACAGATGTTCGGCACCAACTATGGTCCTGCTAAGATAGTAGATTACCTGTTCGTGGCCTTTGTTGCTTCTCTGGGGTAGTAAAACACCAAAAGAATGGTCCATGGCTCGTACGTATAGCAGAAAGGGCTTCTCCACGACGAGTGATACCACCACTGGGGGACTAGTGAGGTACTTCTTGATGTCGTCGAACGTACGCTGGCAGTCTTTGGTCCATACATAAGAAATCCCTTTATTTATCAGTTTGGTGAAGGATTGACATCGTACAGTAAGATTTACTATAAATCTTCTGATGTATGCCAAGCGTCCTTGTAGGCCTCAAAGTTCACGAAGATTCTTGGGGGAAGCCATGTCCAAGATCGTCTTAGTCTTTTCAGGGTCAATATGAATACCCTTGGCCATGACGATAAAGCCCAAGAACTTGCCACTGGAAACCCCCAAGAAAGACTTAGTTGGGTTCATCTTTAGTCTATTTATCCGCATCAAGTCGAACACGATTCTCAAGTCATCCAAATGACTAGATTTCCTTCCGCTTTTAACGGCAATATCATCAACATAATATTCTACCATTTTTCGTAGGTGTTTGCGAAATATGCTATACTCATAGCCCGCTGGTATGTTGCTCCTGCATTTTTTAACCCGAAGGGCATCACTGTGTAATAGTAGACCCCTTTTGGAGTACGAAATGAAGTATGCTTTTCATCTTCAGGAAACATCTTGATCTGGTTGTAGCCTGAGAACCCGTCCATGAAGGACATCCACTCGAAGCCACAAGTGATGTCGATCATCATGTCAGTGATCGGAAGGGGAAACTCATCTTTTAGACAGGCCGAGTTGAGATCCCTGAAGTCTATGCAGACCCAAATTTTCCCGTTCTTCTTAGTGACTGGGACAATATTGGCCACCCAATCCGGATGTTTCTCTTCGTAAATGAAGACACTCTCTATGAGTTTGTCGACTTCTTTCTCGATAGCATTCATGATGTTGGGGCGGAAGCAATGCTGTTGTTGTTTGACAAGTTTTGGCATCGGGCAAGATGTTGAGGCGGTGCATTACGACTTGCGGGTCTAAATCTGGCATGTCCTTATAGCTCCAAGCAAAGACGTCGATGTACTCTCGAATAAGCTGTATCAAGGACTCTCTGTCTTCTCCAGTCAAGCTTTTGCTGATGAAGATGGGTTTAGGGGAAGCCTTGTCTCCTAGCTCGACTTGGACGACCTCGTCTTCAGTGGAAAGTTTGAAGCTGTTCGAAGCGCCATTTCCATTAGGATCCTAGGCATTGAGCCCAAGTTTTATCCTCGAATAATTCGAGTATTTGGTCTTCATCCTCAATTGGAGGATCTAAAGAGACCATATTAACGGACAGTATCTTCTCGAAGGCTTGGCCGATACTATTATCAGAGTCCCAGGTTGAGGAATCAGAGGAGTGGGAATGCATCATGGCCTCCGGCTCTGAGTTTTCCAAAGTTGTTGTGGGTTTAACATAACCCAACTCCCGACGGGTGTACTGGTAGTAATTTTGTGACTTTTCCTTTTGAGCACGAAGTCGTAAGGAAAGGCGTCGGCCTTTGCTACAGTTCAGTCCTCTATTGCTGTTCAAGTCGTAACCCATTTTCTGGATAAGGTGTTTGGCTTGAGCAGTATAACGGTAGAGTTGCATCTTGCCATTATCGGGTTCTAGTTCTGCCGGAGTCAGCTGCAGAGGGTACTCTAATCGACCGAAGATGATGGGTTCCTCCTCCTTCTTCCTTGCTGGAACCAAGAAGTAGGTACCTTGAGAAGAGACAACTCGACTCGAAAGATTAGCGGTTGTCACTTGTGTTCACAACATATACAGAGCATTGTCTAAGAAATATATAGTCTTCTAGTGCGTACAAGAGTAATTCAAAGACAACTTTCTATTAATGAAATGCGAAATCTTATCCCGAAGGATTACATCATCTAAAGAATGTGCCTCAGCATTGGCACATATGTAGTCTCCTAACTCCTCATTCGTGAGAACTAGGGCTGCCATGGAAGAAGGTGGAGGATGTTTCCGCTTCAACTTGACTACCAAGGGGGCTAGAGTCGGAGGTTCCTGCGACCTTAGAGTTGTTTTTGAGGCCCTTCGGGAGAGCCTTACTTGCATAGGCTCCTGGTTAGCAGCTGATATCGTCGGGGGTGAACGAGCATGAGACTTTCTTCGATGTTTGATGACAAAAGGTACTGGTGTCCGAGGAGGCTTCCCTTTTAGTCGAACCCTCAAGGGTTCTTCAGCGATAACTGTACTTTCTAATGCGGTTTCAGCCTCATTGTCGGCATCATTGGCGTCATCAACTCAGGGGACTGGTTTGTACAGATCAACATCAATATAGTATGCTTTGAGTCCTCAGAATGGGTCAATATCAGCGAACTCAGTCTTGATAGTCCCATCGCTAGCCACATACTTCATGCATTGATGGAGCGTGGAGGGTACGCTCATGTATGCATAAATCCATAGTCGACCCAATAGCACGTTGAAGTTTATATCAGCGTCAACGATGTAGCAAGTCAAGTCTGTTTGGAGATAACCTATTTGGCATTTTAGGCAAATCTTGCCCAGGGGCTCACTCTTTCCAGCGTTGAAGCCATTGATTATAGTGTTTGACACAGTTAGACGGTGCATCAGAATTCCTAAAGTTTGGAGTAAACTCTGGGGGACGATGTTGAGAGAAGAGCCATGGTCGATGTGGATACGATCGACCTTAATGGCACCAACATACCCCTTGTAGTATAGGGGCCTATTGTGTTGGTTGTTCTTTAGTAGAATGTCCTGCTGAGTTAAGGTGATGTTAGGAATCACCTCGACTACACTATGACAATGTAGGTAGGCAGCAGGATCCTCCTTGGGCGATTACACCTGGGTGAGGAAGGAGGGCGTCTCGAGTCTCTTTGGAGAGAGGGAGAAGCTCGAAGAGTCACTACAAGAAAATATGGCTTTCCCGACTTTTTTGCTTCCGAAGTTTATGGAAACGTCGGGTTAGGCATGATACACCGACGTTCTACAACAAATATTGAAAAATAACAATGTTAGCTCTTAAACGTCGACGATTATCGACGTTTTTCTTTCAACGTTTATGTTCAAGTTGGTTTATGTAAGCAAATACCGACCTTCTGCATTAAACGTTGAAAAATATTGACTTCACGACATTTTTTTCTCGACGTTTGTCTTAAATGTAGAGAAATTTACCAACTCTTGTGAAAACAGTAGCATATTGAAAAAGAAAACCATTGTAGCTTTATTTTCCTTTCCCTCTCATATTTTTGACTTTCCCTCATAAACTCCTCTAATTTGTACCCTACATTCACAAAAATCACTCCAGCCATAAAATCCCTTAAAAACCTATCTTATGCCCTAAACCTACATTTTACAAAAATCAACCCCTATAAACAACTCTGTGCATATTGAGGTCGGGCTCGTCACATAAATCAACGCCTCCAGCCCTAACTCCCTCGTCCCGATCCAAGCCGACATCTCCGACGCCTCCGATGCCTCCGACGCTAAGACCTTCTTTGATGTCGCATACCGCTCCTTCGGATCCCCCGTCTACAGTGTCGCCGTCCTCGACCCCAAATATCCCTCGCCATCTCGCTCGATGACCTCGACCGTACAATTGCCATCAACACCCACGGTGCCTTCCTCTGCCTCCATAAAGCTGCCAACGACATCGCCCATGGCTCCATTTTTGGGTTTATTTAAGGTTTGTGATTAGCTAATTGAAATAACTGGTAGTCTAGTATTGCAAACTTGTTTCTTCACATAACATATATTATCTATGAGTCATTCTCTTCTACTAAATACAGATACGGAGGATCAACTAAGTGCATGAGTGAACAAGAGTTAACACAAGGAAAAGAATGGCTAAACAATATATTTTATTTTCTTCGGTGAGTTTCACAAATATTTGTACATATTAACATTCTGATTTATACTTTCATGACATCTAAAGTATCCTAGGAAAAATTAAAATGTTTTGAAGGTGTCTCGTGCATTCTGAGATGGCATAATTGAACCCGTTTGTCAACAGAAAAAACCCATCATTATTTGGTTAGGCATCGGTTTGGAAAATCTCTGTCACGACCCGTTACCCAAATTGTTGGGCCAGGCCGAGCCATGTCCAACCTACGCTTGGTTAAAGCACAGTAAGCTGTTCTAAGAATAGACAATAAATGATCTAAGCTACTAACAGTTCTAAAATCACATTTAAAGTTCATCACAACACAACATCTATAAGCGAAGGTAACATGAGCACAGACTTAATAATACATAACCAAAGTATCTAACTGGAGACAAAGTCCAGTATCCAAATATAAGTATAGACAAAGTCTAGCTCTCAAAACACATGAAAAGTAACTAAGCAAGGTTCCCCGCTGGGGCCTCTTCTGGAGCTAAGGCCAGGTCCTCAAAATCAGTGCCATAATATGTAACACATAGCATTTCATCCTCGAAAAGTGAACCTACAACGTTATCCTGTCAGGACGGGAGCAAGTACAACCTCTACAACTAAAATACTGAACATATAATAAAATAGATGTACAACAAGAATCATGGTGTGATAAGTCTATAAAACAGAAAATACTGGAAAACATGGCCTCATGGTACAACTGGGATCACAGTATCATGGTAACATAGGGAACATGGCATATCATGGTTTAATTGGTCATTTCTACAAATGACCACATATAGTTTAAAAGTTTAAAACCGTAGCATGTACGTGAATCGGTCAATAGGTAGTAGGATGTACTGTGGTACATGTCAAGTTTTTCTGGTGTGCACATACGGGCACGAACGGCATCGGTGTATATCCATACACAAACGCGAGATTCAGAAACATACGGCAAGGTCACATATAGAATGTCACCGAGCGCGATAAGTACATACGGAGAAGGGGGTCATGTTCACGTACACTACTAACAGTTTCCCTTAACCCGTTATTTAAACATGTGAGAGATTCGAGAACAGTAAAAACATGTGGGAGATACTGGGAGCAGTATAAGCATGGCAGGTACTGGGAGCAGTATAAAACATGTGAATACTCCGAGTAGTATAAAGCATAGTGAAACATGTACTGAGAACCAGTAAGAAGCATGTGAAGATATGATAACTGTCCTAAGCATGGCAAATACTGAAAGTAATACAACATGTGAAGATATAGCTTGCTACCTCAAGAATCAATATTTTAACAGTGTTAATACATGTTCTAGCATTAAAAGACAGTAAATGAGTCTGTAGATGTACTTGCCTCGAGCAAAGCAAGAATACTAGTACAAAGATATAGATGTCCGGTGTCCTGTCAATAATGATATACAAACTCAGTTCTAAGCTATGTTCAATAATACACTAGTGGTGTGACACGACTCCTGACTGGATACTAGCCAAGTGGGGACCTAGCATAAAAGTCTAATGTGAAGTGCTACTATATCCAAAATAAATTCCTAGGGTCTTTACACTAGTGCGGGGTGAGGTCCAATACGACTAAAACACAAAACAACACAAAAAGTTGCAAGTTGTAACTACTCAAAAAATAAATCAAACGGTACACTAAGTTCCAACAATTTTAGAGATAGACAAAAAGTTCAATTATATATAAAATAAAGTACCAAAATAATCCTTGTTAATTATAGAAATTTATACTAATTTTTCTGGGATTTATAAACCCTCATAAATATTTATTAAAAATCAGCAAACATAAATATACCAAAAATGTGTTCTGTTTTCCTATTTCTATAAAATACCAAAAGCACTTAATAAATGCAAGAAAAATTATAATAAATTAGCTAAATTAACATAATATTTAAATACAATTTTTCCAAGATTTTTACAGCAATTAAAATATATATAAAAATTCAAAACCAGAAAGTAACAATATCTAGAAAAATAATTAATTATAAATTAAGGATAATACATAATCAAAATCTACAGATGTTGTCGGATGATAAAATAAATATCCCCAACGTGTCCAGAATGGTCAAATCAGCTAGGATAGCCTACCCATAAGTCCAATTTGGACACAGGGGCAAAACGATAATTTCGGGTCAAAATGATGTCCGCCGTTGGACACACTTTGCACCGAAAAACGTGTCGGGATAAAAGTCTACAAAACCTAGCAAATTATATGTCCACGAATCCAGAATGATGATACGAACCCAACGGTATATCCGGAATTGGATTCCGATGTGCCGATCTCAAAATAATACGTTGACGCGACACTTGGTATCCGGTTTGCACGGAAATGCGTGCCGGAGCAAATGTCTTCAAAACTTAGCAAATTATATGTCAACGAGTTCAGAATGATGATATGAACCCAACGGTATATCCGGAATTGGATTCCAATGAGCCGATCTCAAAGTGACCCGTTGACTCGAAAAGTGGGACCCGCTTTGCACCGAAATGCGTGCCAGGGCCAACATTCTCCAAATCAAGCAAACTTTATATGAAAACATGCCAGAATGACGCCACGAGTCTACTGATGGTGTCAGAAATTGAATCCGGAGTTCCGGGTTCAAAAATGGAATTTTACAAGTGCAACACTAAGAATTCGAACGGCCAACTTTGGCGTCGAATTCGACCAACCAAACGGGCTTATAATGAAACGAAACCTAAAGGAGACAGGAAGAGGGTTATACTAGCTGTGCATCGGAACTGACGACGCACAAAACGGAGCTGCGACGGCAGAGTTACGAGCTGACGAAGTCGGCTCCACGAAACTGTCCAAAAATAGTTCAATTTAAAACGTCAACTTGGTGGCCAGTTTTGATGTATCAAACGACAACATTAACGGGTGAAATTTGAGAGGGTTGAAGGGGTATATACCAAGATTGTAACGGAGTAAAGAAATCGCCGATCCAACGGTCGGATTTCTTGGAAAATGCGCGCGAAGTCGCTATCCCAAAACTCCATTTCTGAATTTTTTCCCACGCGCGCGTCGACGGGATTTCGACGTAAACGCACGAATCGTCTCGACGGCGCGTCCCGGAGGACGGTGGCCGTCAGGGGAGAGTTCGTCGGGGTGGGACGCACGGCCAGGGGGCCACGGCGGCCCGTACGGCGACGCGGCGGCGCACGACGGCGGCCCGCGCGCGCGCGTGCGCGCCTGCACGCATGCAGCAGCTGCTGCTCTGATGGTGGCGCGGCCTGGCTGGCCGACGAGGCACGGCGATGCGCTGTCGAGCCTGGCCTGGCGAGGCCAGGGGCAGCGCGGCCAAAGGTGGCGGCGCGACTGGACGGAGGGGGTGGTGGTGTCGGCTTGGATGATGATGGTAGTGGTGCGATTTCGAAGTGGAAGGAGGAGAGGTTCGGAAAGGAGATGGTGGTGGTGCGGCCAGGCCAGGGCCAGGTGGGAGAAGGCTGGGGTTCGGGCCTGCCAAGGAGGAGGTGGTCGGGATGTTGCTGCTGTGGTGATGTTTAGTGTAGTGTAATGAAAGAGGGAGAGAGAGATGCATGTATGTGTGTGTTTGTATATAATAAATAGGAAGAGAGAGATAGAGAGAGAGAGATATGAAGTCGGTCTAAAGGGGGGGGTGCTGTGTGCTGGCTGTAAAGGAGGGGGAGTGTCGGTGTGAGTTTAAATAATGGGAGAGAGAGTGTTATAAGTGTGTGTATAAATATTAATATAGAAAGAGAGAGAGAGAATAGATATTTGAGAGAGAAGGAGGAGAGAGAAAATATAGAGAGAGGAAGAGGTCGGTTTTGGGGGGGGGGGGTGTTCTCCTACTGTGAGGTGGAGGCGAGGGTGTTTGGAGAGAGATATTTATATATATATATATATATATATATATATATATGTATATATATATAAGGGATATTAAAAGAGATATTTGTAGAATAGAGAGAGAATAAATAGATATTTAAAATAGGAAAAATAGGAAAATTATGTGGGGTACTCGGGCAGTCATGAAAGAGCAACGTGGAGCTTGGGTTCGGGTTCGGTCGAGCCGGGTCGGGCCAAAATCGAACCGGGTGCAATAATGGAATTAAAATTGGGATTTATAATCATGGATAAATAAACAACATACGGGGACTCCAATAAATGGGACACAAGTTTCATATGGGTAGTAGGCTTCAAGTGGGCCACGTCCATACTTCGGGTTGACAGGTTGGATCGATGTCGGGTCCTGAAATTAAATTGGAAAATAAATCAGGTTTTACGGTAGAAAATAAATCGGCCTAAATCGACCCGAAAGTTATGCGAAGGAAATGGAGCACAAAATGGAGTGTCTGAGTGGGACACGAAGGTCATGGGTGGAGAGCATCTCGAGTAGATCATTCATGAGAAGTTGGTTCTGAGAAAACAACTGGTCTGGTGCTCCTAAATTAAAAGTCACGGTAACGTGCAAACGACGATCAAAAATAAAAGTGGGAATAATTATTGAATGATTAATCGGTCTAAGTTGACCCGAAGTTGCGCGATACAAAAAGAGCACAAGAGAACAAGTTCAAGTGGGACACGATATATCAAAACGAAGATAATCTTGTCTACTTCAAAACTCGTGAAGAGAGTTTCCAAGGATTGGCATCCCTGACGCTCCAGAAGTCAAAGACATGGAAAGGTACATTAATGATCTAAACAATTAAATAATAAAACATTTATCGAAAATAATTTATTTAGAAAATTTTAAAATAGCCCTGAAATTTAGGGGGCTTACATCCTACCCACCTTACAAGAATTTCATCCTCGAAATTAAAAATCATCCAACCGGTCAAACTATAACATGTAGCTGCTCTGGCTACAATACTCAATCTGCTATTCTTGTAATCATCTCTTTTGTTTCTCCTTACAATCTTTTTGGTTTAGGTTCATCAATGGTCCTTCTATCATAACTACGTCCTATATCCTTTAAAATCTTCCATACTAACATGGAACATTATGTATACCCTAAACTATAGGTCATTCTCTGGGTATGTCTATAAGCCTATAATGCTTAATCATCAATCATATTTCCAACCTCATTTGTAAATACTAATTTTCTTATCGTATCCTAAGTATCCATATTCTATCAATCCACAGTTCCTTAGCATCATTTATCGTCAATCCTTTCCTACAGTTTCTCCTTGAAATCATACTTTCAATTCTTATTCTTGGCGTAGAGCCTCTTTTTTTTTTTTACTCAACAAGTCCTCCGAATATAAATCCTCGATTTTAAAACTCCCGATTCATTAATTACCAATGTACATATGTCTCTGTCTTGTTTCTTGTTCTTTTAACCGATATCTTTTCGATCTCGTATGCAATACGATAACTCATTCTAACTTATTCAATATCAATCCACATATCGATCTACCCTTTAATCACCTGTAATCAGCTATAGGTAACCAACCAAAATTCTACAAATGCTAAATCCTCAATTTGCTAAACACAAGATTCTAATCCTTAATCCATAGTCATAATAATATACTATCTCATTTATCCATCTTAGATACCCTATCATCGAGTCATAATACTAATACAATCGTTCTTAATGGTTTCCAAGTCTACTACAGTCAGTCGCTTATACTTGTCCTATAAGCTTAATCTAACCAATCCCTCGGAAAAGTACTTATCACAAACACACAATACATTTATAGTTATACTACAGGATCAGTCAACAAGGTTTGGCTATTTCGGTCATCTATCAAGTAGAAGGTAACAAGGCCTAAGACTGGGTCAAGCAATCCATAACAGTGTCTAAACAAGTTAAAGGGTCCAGCAAGACAGAAAAGTTTATCGAAATATTTCCAAGAATGGTACGAAGACAACGAGATGTATAACGAGAAGAATTACCAAAGAGGTTAACGAAGAAGAATTTAGTCAAGTCATAGGAAAGATGGAACACAAAAATAATTATGTCTAAAAGATAACGCGAAAGCAATCCTATTGGAGAGTCCTAGAGAACCTGTAATCCTAGTTGTAGTGTAGATAGAACAGAGTTAATCAAGACTAGAAAGAATGATAATAAGAATTTATTCTTGCTCATTCGGTCATAACAAAGTAAACCAAGTTGGGATATGATCTGATAACCATACACGTCTTCCTGAAATCATGTTGCCAGATTTTTTGCCCCACCAGTAAGCTTAGATACAATAAACGATAGAGTCATAACTAAGGTATACACCCTATAATCATGTTATCTAGAATATCCTTGCCACGCCAACCGGTATGGCTGCGAGAAAATCTAAATTCTATGAATAGGATAGTATATCCAAAATCAGGCTCTACGTTTTTGTCATACCAGCTAATATGGCTGCGATAAATTCTAAACTCCATAACTAAAATAGACGTTTACCTTATCAGAATATATCACAATTCAATCCACAAAATTTATCACGATGCAAGATCAAAGTTAACAACAAAATCAGAAATTAAATTCAACAACGAATTTAAAGGAGAATAAATAGAAACAGGTGAAAACAGATTTCTAGGTAAGATTAGAGTGAGATCCTCAGGGGTCATCCCAAGGGTACAAACTTGGTCTAAATTGACCCACTGAAATACAAACAAGAGGCTAATTATAGCTAACGGTCCTATGCTGTGATGAGTTCTCCTATGTTGCAATCCTAGTTATCCTCTAGGTGTTCTAAATGTTATTCCTAGTGTTATCAAGTTGTCCTAGATCCTAATTGCAGGCATGCTTGGTACAATAACGTAACCAAACAACTTAAGTCTGGACCTACATGGGCCGCCAAAAAAATATGTCACGACCCGTTACCCAAATTGTTGGGCCGGGCCGAGCCATGTCCAGCCTACGCTTGGTTAAAGCGCAGTAAACTGTTCTAAGAATAGATAATAAATGATCTAAGCTACTAACAGTTCTAAAATCACATTTAAAGTTCATCACAACACAGCATCTATAAGCGAAGGTAACATGAGCACAGACTTAATAATACATAACCAAAGTATCTAACTGGAGACAAAGTCCAGTATCCAAATATAAGTATAGACAAAGTCTATCTCTCAAAACACATGAAAAGTAACTAAGCAAGGTTCCCCGCTGGGGCCTCTTCTGGAGCTAAGGCCAGGTCCTCAAAATCAGTGCCATAATATGTAACACATACATCCTCGAAAAGTGAACCTACAACGTTATCCTGTCAGGACGGGAGCAAGTACAACCTCTATAACTAAAATACTGAACATATAATGAAAGAGATGTACAACAAAAATCATGGTGTGATAAGTCTATAAAACAGAAAATACTGGAAAACATGGCCTCATGGTACAACTGGGATCACAGTATCATGGTAACATAGGGAACATGGCATATCATGGTTTAATTGGTCATTTCTACAAATGACCACATATAGTTTAAAAGTTTAAAACCGTAGCATGTACGTGAATCGGTCAATAGGTAGTAGGATGTACTGTGGTACATGTCAAGTTTTTCTGGTGTACACATACGGGCACGAACGGCATCGGTGTATATCCATACACAAACGCGAGATTCAGAAACATACGGCAAGGTCACATATAGAATATCACCGAGCGCGGTAAGTACATACGGAGAAGGGGGTCATGTTCACGTAGACTACTAACAGTTTTCCCTTAACCCATTATTTAAACATGTGAGAGATTCGAGAACAGTAAAAACATGTGGAAGATACTGGGAGCAGTATAAGCATGGCAGGTACTGGGAGCAGTATAAAACATGTGAATACTTCGAGTAGTATAAAGCATAGTGAAACATGTACTGAGAACCAGTAAGAAGCATGTGAAGATATGATAACTGTCCTAAGCATGGCAAGTACTGAAAGTAATACAACATGTGAAGATATAGCTTGCTACCTCAAGAATCAATATTTTAACAGTGTTAATACATGTTCTAGCATTAAAAGACAGTAAATGAGTCTGTAGATGTACCTGCCTCGAGCAAAGCAAGAATACTAGTACAAAGATATATATGTCCGGTGTCCTGTCAATAATGATATACAAACTCAGTTCTAAGCTATGTTCAATAATACACTAGTGGTGTGACACGACTCCTGACTGGATACTAGCCAAGTGGGGACCTAGCATAAAAGTCTAATGTGAAGTGCCACTATATCCAAACTAACTTCCTAGGGTCTTTACACTAGTGCGGGGTGAGGTCCAATACGACTAAAACACAAAACAACACAAAAAGTTGCAAGTTGTAACTACTCAAAAAATAAATCAAACGGTACACTAAGTTCCAACAATTTTAGAGATAGACAAAAAGTTCAATTATATATAAAATAAAGTACCAAAATAATCCTTGTTAATTATAGAAATTTATACTAATTTTTCTGGGATTTATAAACCCTCATAAATATTTATTAAAAATCTGCAAACATAAATATACCAAAAATAAGTTCTGTTTTCCTATTTCTATAAAATACCAAAAGCACTTAATAAATGCTAGAAAAATTATAATAAATTAGCTAAATTAACATAATATTTAAATACAATTTTTCCAAGATTTTTACAGCAATTAAAAATATATATAAAAATTCAAAACCAGAAAGTAACAATATCTAGAAAAATAATTAATTATAAATTAAGGATAATACATAATTAAAATCTACAGATGTTGTCGGATGATAAAATAAATATTCCCAACGTGTCCAGAACGGTCAAATCAGCTAGGATAGCCTACCCATAAGTCCAATTTGGACACAGGGGCAAAACGATAATTTCGGGTCAAAATGATGTCCGCCGTTGGATACACTTTGCACCGAAAAATGTGTCAGGATAGAAGTCTACAAAACCTAGCAAATTATATGTCCACGAATCCAGAATGATGATATGAACCCATCGGTATATCCGAAATTGAATTCCGATGTGCCGATCTCAAAATGATACGTTGACGCGACACTTGGTATCCGGTTTGTACGGAAATGCGTGCCGAAGCAAACGTCTTCAAAACTCAGCAAATTATATGTCAACGAGTTCAGAATGATGATACGAACCCAACGGTATATCCGGAATTGGATTCCGATGAGCCGATCTCAAAGTGACCCGTTGACTCGAAAAGTGGGACCCGCTTTGCACCGAAATGCGTGCCAGGGCCAACGTTCTCCAAATTAAGCAAACTTTATATGAAAACATGCCAGAATGATGCCACGAGTCTACTGGTGATGTCAGAAATTGAATCCGGAGTCCCGGGTTCAAAAATGAAATTTTACAAGTGCAACACTAAGAATTCGAACGGCCAACTTTGGCGTCGAATTCGACCAACCAAACGTGCTTATAATGAAACGAAACCTAAAGGAGGCAGGAAGAGGGTTATACCAGCTGTGTACCGGAATAGACGACGCGCAAAACGGAGCTACGAAGGCGGAGTTACGAGCTGACGAAGTCGGCTCCGCGAAACTGTCCAAAAATAGTTCAATTTAAAACGTCAACTTGGTGGCCAGTTTTGTTGTATCAAACGACGAAATTAACGGGTGAAATTTGAGAGGGATGAAGGGGTATATACCGAGATTATAACGGAGCAAAGAAATCGCCGATCCAACGGTCAAATTTCTCAGAAAATGCGCGCGAAGTCGCTGTCCCGAAACACCATTTCTGAATTTTGTCCCACGCGCGCGTCGACGGGATTTCGGCGTAAACGCACGAATCGTCTCGACGGCGCATCCCGGAGGACGGTGGCCATCAGGGGAGAGTTCGCCGTGGTGGGATGCACGGCCAGGGGGCCACGGCGGCCCGTGCGGCGATGCGGCGGTGCACGACAGCGGCCCACGCGCGCGCGTGCGCGCCTGCACGCATGCAGCAGCTGCTGCTCTGATGGTGGCGCGGCCTGGCTGGCCGACTAGGCGTGGCGGCGCACTGTAGAGCCTGGCCCGACGAGGCCAGGGGTAGCGTGGCCAAAGGTGGCAGCGCGACTGGACGGAGGGGGTGGTGGTGTCGGCTTGGATGATGATGGTGGTGGTGCGGTTTCGAAGTGGGAGGAGGAGAGGTTCGAAAAGGAGATGGTGGTGGTGCGGCCAGGCCACGGCTAGGTAGGAGGAGGCTGGGGTTCGGGCCTGCCAAGGAGGAGGTGGTCGGGATGTTACTGCTGTGGTGATGTTTAGTGTAGTGTAATGAAAGAGGGAGAGAGAGATGCATGTATGTGTGTGTTTGTATATAATAAATAGGAAGAGAGAGATAGAAAGAGAGAGATACGAAGTCGGTCTAAAGGGAGGGGGGTGCTATGTGCTGGCTGTAAAGGAGGGGGAGTGTAGGTGTGAGTTTAAATAATGGGAGAGAGAGTGTTATAAGTGTGTGTATAAATATTAATATAGAAAGAGAGAGAGAGAGAGAGAGAGAATAGATATTTGAGAGAGAAGGAGGAGAGAGAAAATATAGAGAGAGGAAGAGGTCGGTTTTGGGGGGGGGGTGTTCTCCTACTGTGAGGTGGAGGTGAGGGTGTGTGTGAGTGTGTTTGGAGAGAGATATTTATATATATATATATGTATATATATATAAGGGATAAAAAAAATATATATATATATAAGGGATATTAAAAGAGATATTTGCAGAATAGAGAGAGAATAAATAGATATTTAAAATAGGAAAAATGGGGAAATTATGTGGGGTACTCGGGCAGTCATGAAAGAGCAACGTGGAGCTTGGGTTCGGGTTCGGTCGAGCCGGGTCGGGCCAAAATCGAACCGGGTGCAATAATGGAATTAAAATTGGGATTTATAATCATGGATAAATAAACAACATGCGGGGACTCCAATAAATGGGACACAAGTTTCATATGGGTAGTAGGCTTCAAGTGGGCCACGTCCATACTTCGGGTTGACAGGTTGGATCGATGTCGGGTCCCGAAATTAAATTGGAAAATAAATCAGGTTTCACGGTAGAAAATAAATCGGCCTAAATCGACCCGAAAGTTATGCGATGGAAATGGAGCACAAAATGGAGTGTCTGAGTGGGACACGAAGGTCATGGGTGGAGAGTGTCTCGAGTAGATCATTCATGAGAAGTTGGTTCTGAGAAAACGACTGGTCTGGTGCTCCTAAATTAAAAGTCATGGTAACGTGCAAACGACGATAAAAAATAAAAGTGAGAATAATTATTGAATGATTAATCGGTCTAAGTTGACCCGAAGTTGCGCGATACAAAAAGAGCACAAGGGAACAAGTTCAAGTGGGATACGATATATCAAAACGAAGATAATCTTGTCTACTTCAAAACTCGTGAAGAGAGTTTCCAAGGATTGGCATCCCTGACGCTCCAGAAGTCAAAGACATGGAAAGGTACATTAATGATCTAAACAATTAAATAATAAAACATTTATCGAAAATAATTTATTTAGAAAATTTTAAAATAGCCCTGAAATTCAGGGGGTTACAATCTCATAAGCTGAACAATCAGTTTTACTCTAAGTTGCACAAATACTCCTCCACAAGACCTTATTCATGTCAGTATCACTGCCCACCACATATCCTACACACACACACACACGTTCCAAAAGGGGCCTAATAGGTGGTTTGAAATGATTGGCATGATTATGACCATCCGGAACGTAATTAGGATATTTGTCATTTCTATAACTTTTAGACTTAGTTCCATGGGCAGAGAGCCATAAACTATCATTTTTTTTTTGGGGGGGGGGGGTAGGAGGGAGGAGTTGTTGCCATTGTCATGTAGCTTCCTTCATGTCAAAGTTTGTTTTAATCTAGTCTTCTTGTCTGTTGTATTCACTTAATTTCCTTATGCTGGTTCCATACAATATATAATACTTTCTATTACAGTCCCTAATGGAGGTTGCCACTTGTGACAATAAGGCTTGTTGCTTGAATCCTAGAGAATGCATGATCGATTCACGGAAATAGCCTCTCAATTTATATTAGGGAAGGTTGTGTACATCTTAACCCTACACATACCCTATTTCTAAGAAGGCTGCGGGACCCTTGTGGCACTTGGACGTTGTACACTTACCAATATGGTCTGTCTTATTACAGCGTTGTAGCTCATAAAAGTCTGTTGTAACTATTCAAACATTTTAATCATTGTATAGTAGTTGTTGTCTGGAATAACCTTATATAGATGGTATGATAACTTTCTGTATCATGAATAACATTTCCAACATGAAGCCAATAAGCAAGGACTATCGTCAGCGTATCCTTTGCTAAACAGATATTTACAATAGTGGATATGTATGAATTTAGGAAGACCACTTTATTTCTATCCTTAAAATTAAGGTGCATACTAGTTTGATATACTGAAGACTTATTCTTTGTTCTGAATATTCAACCTTTGAGCTGGTAGAGTTTAGTAATATACTTTATTATAGAGTATATTCTTTATAAGAAAGATATAATTAGACTTAAGTGAATCTACATAGCAGTAAGTTTTATCCTAAAGTGGGGTTTTCTTCATAATCTAATAAACTGTATTGAGTTTATTTTTCTCCTTGCTTCAGGTGCTTATGTATAAAGAAATGGATGCATGAAGGAACTTACTGAGACTACTGAATTGTATTCGATATCAGGTCTATTTAGCATCAAAAGTTTTCTAAGAAATTCATGATTATTATCATTGGAGAAGTGGCAATGAGAAAGGTATTTCTAATGGTTGGAGAGCTTTGAATAGCTTGTACAATGTAAGGTTTTGTGAAATTTTATTTTATTTTTGATCGAAAACTATACTGGATTGTACGAAAGTGAGAACTCATTTTCTTTCAGATTAGGAAAAAAAAGGATAGACGGTGTCTTTTGGTGTTTGTTTTATGGCATTGCTACTGATTATTTAGATGTATTTTGAAAAATAAGGTTGTTTCTATATATTTGCAGAATAATTATGAGGGGTTCAATCATTGATGAATTTTTTTTCATTTTTTTATTTTGCATTTATAAACTCTATGGCTAATGTTCAATCTTTTCCTTTGAGCAGGTTGTGCCTGGAGAGCTAACTGTAATCACAAGTGTTTCCAACTCTGGCAAATGAGTGGATTGATGACTTGTTGTGCAATATCAATGAAAGTGTAGGGTGGACCTTTGCACTTTGCTCTATGGAGAACAAGGCAAGCATTAACCATTTAATTTTTATTCATTTGGCCAAAAGAAAAATAAACAGTAGACATCTACTCATTTTTAGGTTTGATATCATGAAATGAAGATTTAAGGGAAACACATTAAGAAATCAATCTTCAATGTTGTGTATAATTTACTTTATACAATTTGTCCTAGTTTATTTATAACTAGTGTTTCTTCTTTCTTAGATTTTTTGTTGTTGCTATTATTGTAATTTTTGAGTCCCTATAATTGAAAAAAAAGAAACATCTGCCAATATGCATACTTGCTTCGTCTGTGTTCCTTTCCCCTATATTTCAGCTACATCATTGTGTTGCATGGTCAGCCAATTTTTTTTAGTTATTGTGAACAATCCTACATGAGTGGAAGGCCTACTACAAACTCTATTTCTAATTTTATTACAACAACAAAGCCATATCCCAAAATTTTATGGTTCATTAGGAACTGTTATTTTGTCAAATTTGAGTACTAGAACATGCATGTCATCCATCTCATATGGAGCATTAACTCTAACAAATGTGATGTTTCGTCACCACACCAATATGTTTGTGGATGAAACAGTTTCTATGTTTCGTGGGTCAGTAAATACCATATGGAATCTTGATATAAAAGTCTACTTTGTCAATACCTTATATACTACAAAAATTTTACGGCTGCTTTTTTGGTTGTATATGCTCAATTTTGGCATGTAAAATAGGTCTCCACCTACCAGTTGGCCACTATTGGTTATGCTAAGGGCCAATCTTGTCACCAAGTTTGTTTAACTACTGTGTTGTATCCTGCTGTAGAAGGTAGAGGTCAGGTTGATAACTAGTCAAAATTTTTAATTTAAGCTTTATCTGGACCTTTTCGGTCTTATAGGGCAATTGCGTAACTAACTTCCTTTTCATATGAAAGGAAACATATAATACTAGTAATTTAAAATAATTATACAGAAGATGAGTTATAGTAATTGCAATTGCCTTCTTCTATCCAAATTAGTTAGTGTTGCATTAATTTGTTTACTATTCTTTCTTAATTTGCTATATTTCGTATTCCCAATCTTCAAGAGATACCAGATAGAGAATAAATGTATTAAATTCTTTATATGGTTAACTTTTTCATATCCTTTTTAATTACACAATAGGATAAAGACCGATACATTAGTCAGATGCTTACCGAGATCAAGCGTTTCACTCTTCATCAACCATGTCATGTGTGGTTTATAGTACATCCAAGGCAGGTACATCATTAAATGGACACAACCTTTATATTTCTACATGCAAGCATCCTCACATCATTGAAAAGGCTGGACCTCTTGATTTATTTAATATCTGAATTCTAACCCTACATGAGCTTTTAAGGTTTAGGTTCGGACCAAATTCCTTTCCTTATGATCAAGTTCATGTTGGATTGTGGATTTTTTTGTAGTTATATTAAACTATTTGAAAGTACTCTTAAGTATACTTGAATTTAAGATCTTTAAACAACCTGTTAAGATCATATTTTGGATGATTATTACTTCTATAACAACTACATAGATGTTTTCATATGCTGTGATATTTGGTTTATGCAAATTGGTTTTGGTTTTTTTATTGGGTTTCAGGTTCGGATGGTACCATATCCAAACACCAATGGATAAGGATTTAGGGCATTACTTTTGAATTGACAGAATCTTATAGTACTAAACTAATCGGATCAGGTTACCAATCCATGCTCATACTCTGATACATGAGTTGTCTTTGGAAAAGCAACAGATGAGTTACATCACATATGAATGTTAAGATGCTAATGTTCATCTTTGTCCAGAATGAACAATTTCAAGCAAGTATGCCAAATAGTGAGTCTAAACTCTTAAACTATTTTCTTATCTCAGGTTGTATGAAGTGAAAGTCACTCAGTTAGCACATTGTTACTTGATTCCAGGTTGATAAAGACATGGATGCTTCATTGTCTCACTATTGCATATATATAGAGCATCACTCCTACTTGACAGGAAATCAACTAAGTAGCGACTCTGGTGATATCCTAATAATTAAAGGGATGAAAAGAGGAGTGGGAGTGATTTAGCTAGACCTATGGCCAAACAACACAAAAATTGATGTCGAAGTTCGTCATGGCAGGTATGTAATTTTGCCATGTCGTTGTTTTACTATGTTATGTTTTCTGAAGCAACCATGAAAACATACTTGTACTCCACCTATACAGAACTAGATAAGGAGATTAATATAGGTTGCACCATTGGCTAACGGCTACATTGCCAAATATTTCATATTTTGAGTATGCAATTTCATTTGCCAGCTGACATATCATTCCTAAATCAATAAATTAAAGTAGTAGTAGTAGTAGTAGTAGTAGTAGTAGTAGTAGTAGTAGTAGATAGTATCATTAACACAAGAACCTTTATCTTTTGAAATGAATCACATGCATAGTATAATGACATGTAATTCAGTCGATAGGGAGTGCAAGAATGGAGGTATCCTGGATTTTATGGTGAACCAATTGTTGCAAATTAAAAATTATCATGGGCATGTAGGTGTGAGTTGGATGCAGAAGGCTACACTAGTTGAATAGAAGGGCTAAATTGATCTTTATCAATGCAGCAAATTAACTATACAAAATTAGCCATATGTTACATCTTTCAAGTGTGCATTAAACCAAGAAATTCTATTGGTCCAAAACTTTGAGGTACAATATACACAGTTTTTTTGTGTTTTGTGTACCTGTATAACATATTTACACACATTGTTTCTTTTATTTCATGTATATATGTAAATTTTACTGCTCATATGCTGAAGTTACCCACTCATATAACTCAATGGTTAACAATTTGACAACATCATCCTTCCTGGAACATTTTGTTTGCAAGTTTTCTCTCATGATAGTAGATAATTCCACTGCTCTTTATAGAACAAATTTCTCTGACAGGGAAGAATTATCAGCTAGGCAGATGCATCTTACGAAGTTCCTGAGGAGTCTTCAAAAGATGGCATATGTGGTAGTCTTTGAATGCCTTGGCTGATTATTTTTCAGTTCGGTCAATATTACACTGTTCTGAAAAATTATAAAAAATTGAGACGGATACAATTGCCCGGTCTCAATTGTCGTATAGAAGATTGCCATATATGTTCCTCCAGTATTATATATAGCCTTGTCATTATAGATTTCTCCTTGTAGTTATTGGTCCTTATTTCTGGTAACAAAAATTCATTAGTCATACATTTGCATTTCCCATATCCATCTTACATATAACTAGTAAATTTTTCGTACTAACCGATGACCTCCATCCATCTTATATATAATTTGTAGAAGAAATGTATCCAATGTAAAAATTTTACTCACCATCCAATTTGTACCTTAGTTACGTAGAGACCTGTTATCATTCTGAAAGTACTATATCCAAAGCACAGGTAAGCAATTTCTTATTTGTCTGATACTAATTCTCTGTCCGTGAACCTATACTTCCTTTCATGTTGAGCTAAAGCATCTAACACTTGCCTCTTTACATCAGTTATGACCTGCTCTAATTACCTTCATAGTTTAATATATGGAATATTTTTTTTTGGGGAATATGAAGGATTAGAGCTAGTATAATAATATTACTTAGGAACTTCAATTTTAGCTAACTACATAAAGCTGTCATGACTTTCAATTGGCAGCAGGTGATTTTACGTGACCTTTTTCTTTCTTTTCTTAAATATATATTAACACTAAATGTCTTTCCCAAAATCATATGTATTGTTCCCTTTTGTTATGAAAATACAGGCCATCAATTTTTAGAACAGAAGCAACAAAGAATCCAAAGGACGGAGACTAAAAACTGCAGAACCTGAAGAGGACTTAGTTCTAAATGGTGAGGATGATCTCCCTCCACTTAAAGCTAATTTAAATCGAAGCATGCCAATTGAGCTTATTCTGGTCCATAATCCAAGTCAGATATAATACTTGTTAGTTTCATTCGTCTTAGTCCGATTGGTTATCCGACATGATTCTCCATGAGGTGCTTCATAACTTGCTGGGTCTAGAGAAGAGATCTCAAATTGGAGTATGTTCGAGTGAATGGTTGTGGAAGAGCTGACAGTGTCCAAGTTCTTATAGTTCAAGAAAGAGCTCTCAAATGGGACGTCGGTGCTTTGAATTTAACTTGTTTTATTTTGTTAAAGTCGATATATAATAGTAAAATGTTGTATCTTGATCAATAGAAGTATTTTATGAATTATATATTGGTGAACTTATAATGTTAATTAGAGTGTGGTTTAATTATTCATTGGGAAGCTGTTTGAATGTATGTGTATGACAAATATATTAAATTTTTTTAAAATACTTTACCTATACCAGCGTTTTTGTCACAACGTTGGAAAATTGTTGGGAAAAGGTTGGGAAATCAAATCCCAACATTTTTACAAAAGGTTGGAAAACAGTTAAGTTTCTGACGTTTTTGCTAAAGCATTAATTTTTTTTACCCATTATTGCACAATTTTCAACGTTTATTAAACATTGCTGCAAACGTCGGCTTTACCTATACCGATATTTATCTGAAACGTCATAAATTCCCAACTAGGACAACAACGACATTTGTAGAAAATGTTGGACAAACATTGGGAATACATACGCCAACATTTTTTACCTTTTTTCCGACGTTTATAAAACGATGAAAAAAATCAATTTTCTTGTAGTGGGTGACGGTCGAGCTGGGGTATTGGCAAGCTGTGCCAATATGTCGAAGTTGTATGGCTTGATCGTCCCTACTGTCGAGTCTTTTCTTAAAGGATTATCAAAGCGAACGTCCTTCTGCCTCTGTTTATCTGCCGTAGGGACTTGAGATGGGCCTACTTCCGATGTATCAGGTGCGGTGGCCGTAACAGGTAGAGGTATTTCTTCCTCGGGAGCCTGGTTATCTTCTCGCTGGTGAGCCAAGCGAGTGGTAACCAGAGTGTCATCAGTCGATATAGAAACCATGCGATACGACTTGACTTTCTTTCCCTTGACAGAGTGCGTTACAGGCATCATCATGTCTGGGGCTAGATAAGGGTGCATCCACATAACTTTGCCTTACGGTGTCGTAAATAGGACGAGGCCTTGAGCATTATCGCGGGCTGGTGGAAGGTTGACTACTTCCATTATTGCCCTTGGAAAGGGAACAATATCGTCCCGAGTTCCCGTCTTCGGGAAGCTTCCGAATTAGAGGGTCACCATGTTTGTAGTGATCGTCTTGTCCTCGTAGTCGAGTGAGATGACCTTGGTGTCAATGAGGCATTGTTGTAACCCCACTTTTCTATGTTTGGAATTTAAAATCTTCTTCTAAATAATAATTTTGGTTAAACAAATTTTTGAATAATAAATTTTATGACCTTTTGGAGGGAAGATTTGAACTAGTGGCAAAGTGGTAAAATTCTAAATTAGTTACAACTAACTTGAGTGGTCCCAATTTTCCTAACAAACTTAACAACTTCCTAATAGAATTCTATTGTAATTGTGTAAATGACTTTTGGGGGAGGGACCTAATTGCAAATTAGCCACTTTATTCCTGCTATATATAAAAGCAGAGGAGAGAGAGGGAGACTGTGCTCATTTCCTTATTTCTTAATTTTTTTCTTCAGATTCAGAGCTCTGAAGCTCTCGTCCCCAAACTCTATTTCCCCAAATCAGTGAACCCTAACCCTAGTTTTCCATGGCGGTGACGATGTGGATCATCACTGGTGACTGAAGGCGAGGCCTTACCGTGACGACTAGCGGCGATCGAGCACCTCCGAGGCCTTCTCCGTCGGGCTAGGGACGACAGCATCGAAGATTTCCACCGATGTGGTTGCGGTTCAGTCAGCGTTTCCTCACGGCGACGGCAACACACTCTCTTCTCCGGTGATCTTCGTGATGATGAAGTCGGGAGCTCATTTCCTCCTTTTAGTCCAACATTCGATCAAGCTAGCTTACGATCTCTTCTGGTGAGCAATTGATCTATTTCTATTTCAATTGCATTTGCGAAGCAGATCTAGTATTGTTGTGTTAATTGGTCTAGGGATTATTTTTTGTTTGAATTTGTAATAGGAAATGATCGAGGCAGCAGTGATCGATCGGATCGTTTTGAGTATTCTATTTCAATCAAGAATCTCTCCAAATCTGGTGAGGTTATTGATTCGATTCCATTCTTGTATGTACAGATCATTCCATGTACTGAGTTCTTAATCAATAGGGTCATGTCAAATTTCTGTTCTTGGTTGAATCTTAGGAATTGATTTGATTTCTGTCCGAGGTCGAACCAACGTTTGGAGTGCTAGGAGCATGTCCGACACTTGGGGACGCATTCTCAATCTTGTTAATTGCTCTTCCAGGTATTTACGTCATCTTTCTATTTGATTATTGAATCGTTACTTCTTTTTTTTCATGTCGGGTGTGTTGGCCAGGGTCGGTTGTGGCGAGGAAGGTGTTAGCCGAGTCCTGTGTATATGTTCGTGTCGGAATACAGGTACGTATTTGAGTACAGCGTAGAGGAGGCTGGACCAGTACAATATTGGTGTTTTGGAGAGTTGGACTTGGACTTAGGCTATGGTTTTGCAATTGAGTTATGTCGATCCTTTTTGACTCTGCAGTTGCTGAAGTTTGACTACCACATCGTAGCTATTTAACCTTGCAATATAGTTGTATTATTTTCCATCTTGATTCCTTGAGTTGTATATTCTCTAATTGAGCCTATTCTTATTGTGTTGTATTCCTATTTTCTGAGTTTAAATGGTGAGGTGGACTAGTAGGAGCAATTTTGAATGAATCTTGGTAGGAACTTGAAATCCATTTTTGCATGATTAGACCAATCTGGGATTTACTTCTATATTAGCTATGTTAGGTGGGTTTGTGTCGAAAACATATGAATTGAGTTCTCCTTGTGTGTTTGGTTTGTTCAGGTTAAGGTAATGAGCTGTGGGTGAATAGAAGGAGTAGCCGTTAGGCTACTGTAAGCTTCAAATCTAGTAAAAGATGGGTCTGGATGTGTGATCAACTTTGTTGAACTGATGGTGCTATGACCTGGAAGTATGGATGGGCTTATCTAACTGAGCTAGTATTGGTTGAGAAGTAATTGAGTTTAACTCATGACTATACATGCAAGTGGAATAGGCTAGATTGTTAAGACCATGGGCATAGTGTCTATGCTGAATTGTGTTTAAAGTTGTAACACCCACTTTTCTAAAATAAGGATAATTTTAAACTTTTCTAATTAAATCATTTAATAATATAATTTAAATCATGTTAATAATTTTTGGTGAATTTTAATTAATTTAATACTATTTAAATTGTTCAATTGTGATTTTAATGTTTGACTAGTGCAACCCTAGAATTGCTAAGCCTAGAGACTAACCATGACCATATGAGCCTAGTCATGTGATTAGAAATACAAATTACCACTTTTTAGCCTAAGGGTATTTTGGTCATTTTTGACTTTAAGTGAAAATGAATTTTGATTAATTAGTTATATGCTAATCTATTTGTTAAGCCTTAACCTAGAAGTTGTCTTAACCTAGATATTAGTCATGAGACTAGATATTCAATTAGAACCTTCTCACTAAGTGCCAAGATCAGTAATATCTAGATATTAACTTTAGCTAGATATTTACTTAAGATATTTAGCTTGAAACCTAAATTACATGGGCCTTTACCTAGAAAGCCTTGAATTGAACTTATAGAAGCCCTCCTATCATAAATATCTACCCCAAACCCTAGCATAGCACTCTATGGCCAGCCAAGGAGTCCCCCCTATATATTTCAACACTTGTTAGGATCTTGCTTCTTTTCATTCCAACATTAAACCTAATTTTTGTTCTTCCCCAAATTTCACCCCTTGCTCAAATCAACCCCAAATTAAGTCAAATAAATTGCAACATCATCCCCAACAGTAGAGGAGGCTAGTGGAGGCTTGCTAGCAAGGTTTGAGGACCATTGAACCATAGCAAATTGGTAGAGGAGCTCATTTCTAGGTTTTTACATTGAGATTGAACTCTCAATAGGTAAACCTCTCTAAACACTCTAAAATCATGATTTCTCTTCATAGATGCATACATTTAGGTGTCATACCCCTGTAGACCAAGTTTGGTAGGATTTCGTGTCTATTTGGTATGCGTATCGGACACGTATCAGAGTCTTTTATATTGTGTTTGATGAAATGCCTATGTGAACTTTTTGTTCTCCTTTTTCAAAACTAATTTCATAGTTAGATAGCCCTTGATGTGTGTTTTCGAACCCCCATTCTCTGAGCACAATTTTGGGTCATTTTCGTGTCCAAAACTGGACACGAACCTGTGCACGAGACCACGGTTCACTGTCCTGCTACCCGACACAGTTTTCTCCGTGTCCACGCCATGTAGACACGTGCCCCTTGGCACGAGGGTGGGGGCAAACACTTTCAGGACGCCCCTCAAGTTTTATGACATTTCGTGTCGTGTCGAGAGAGTTCTCGCGCATGCACTAATTTTTCACTACACTGGCACTGTCAATTTTCTTCGACTGATACGTGATTCGTGTCATGCAAAGACACGTCGATGACTCGTGTCAGGGTGTCGAACCCATAGACCTATATTCCCTCTATCTCTAGACACAGTGACGTGGGCTTTAATGCAGTGTTTCGTGTTTGAAACAGCTCAACATGGCTGCACGAGCAATCGATGCACTGGTTCCTTATACTTTACAATGTGTTAAATTGGACACTTCGTGTCTAGTTATGTGGACACGAACATACCCCCTTGACACGTTTATACGTGAGAACAGTCCTATGCACCTAATTTTGGGTTTCATAAGAATTTAGGTTTCAATTTGATATTCGAAATGTATTTACTGATACTTAATACAGTTGTACTGTTAAATTCGAAACTGGGTTCGGTTTCAATTCAAAACAGAATTTGGGATTTAGTTTTTTATGCATTATGATATACATGCTATCTGGTTTCGATTTTAAGTTTGTATAAATATAATTTGCTCACTGATTTTGAGAGTTGGGTTTTGATTGATACTTTCAAATAAATGTTTAGATATATGTCACCATATACTGTAAACTGAAAATTGAATTGGGTTTTGGTTAAGCAAAACTGAATTAATTTTGAAGTGTATTTGAGAATTCAATTGAACATGATACTGAAATGAAAATGGGATTTGAAAATCGATATGCAAACTGAGATAACTAGGAATTGGGATTTGAATTTGATAGTTTAGACTTTATTATGTAAACACTGAACTGAGTTGATTTACTCATGTAAAAACTGTAAAACCTGAGTTTGTATGTCTTGATATAAAACTGAGATTTATGAAATATGGACTGTTGGTTTGATTTAGTAAACTGTGAATGAACCGGAGTTTTGGTTCTTTGAATGTTCACTGTGATGTAAATATTAGTTTGAATAGGTAAACTGAGATTAGTTTACATGTTAGCCGCTATTTAACTTTAGGATACTAAAACCTGAAAATCAAATTTGAGTTTTGAATTCAAACTGTGACTGATTTCTGAGTTGATTAGGTTTACATGTTAATAAGAACTGAGATTTTGGTTTCAAATTGAAATTGGGATGACAATGATAACAGTAAACTGTGATATGTTATGTTTTGGGATTTTCCATGAAATGAGTTTTGAGTTTTGTTCTCCACATAAAGTCTGAGATTGGGATACTTGAACCTGAGATTCAATTTGGTTATGTTAACTTATATGAAAACTGAGATTCATATATATATATATATATATATATATATATATATATATATATATATATATATATATATATATATATATGTTAAACTGTGAATGAGGATTTGTAATCTGAATACCCTCACTCCCCTTGCATGCCACACACACACTTACACTATGAACTGTCACACACACACATTTACACTATGAACTGTCACACATACTCTATACATCTATACATGCCAGACACCCCTTTCACTTACTCACTCTCTTTCACTTGCCCTCTACCTGTACACTAAACACACACACACAAACATGTAAATATATACCTTTTCCCCCTCTCTCTATATATATATATATAAATATATATATAAAATATATATATATATATGTATATATATGTATATATATATATATATATGTATATATATATGTATATATATATATATATATATATATATTATATATATATATATATATATATAAAATATATATATATATATATATATATATATATATATATATATATATATATATATGTATGTATGTATGTATGATATAATGTATATGTAAATATATTCATATATTAGGTAGACTTGAATGTTATGATACATGTATGTATTATGAATGGTGTTACCTATATTAGGTAGACTTGAATGTTATGATATTATGAATGGTGTTACCTAGTTAGCCTAGGCTATGTATACCTTGGTATCCTAAGATATATGCTGTATAGTGAGATAACCTATACCTTGACCTAGAAATTGACTAGATAGGACTAATATGACTTGTGGACTTGAGTTTGACTAAACCCTAGATTAATTGACTGGTTTGACTAGAGTTGACCTTGTTTGACTAGATTATTGACCAGAGTTGACCGGGAGTTGACTTTGACCTAGATTGACTTAGAATCATGTAGACTGTATAGTATACTTCATTTATGACTCCTTGGATACTTTATTCAGATCGCAGGCGAGTACATTCTCTGATCGTTTCATACTTGTCAGAACTTATATTCTTGCTCTAGATTACTTTACTTGATGCTGTCACGATTGTTATCACGGATTGGTATTATATGGATCTTCTTTTGCGATGTTATCCCCCTTATGTTCATCAAATACATATTGTGATGTGTATTTCACGAACATATTATATTTGTTGTACACTCCTATTTATGTATACTCATTGTGCATCTTGTACTCTCATGATCACATGAGTTTCATGGAAAAACTATTGTATAGGTAACGTAACTTGATTGGATCCTTGTGTATTGATTGGAGAGGGTGAGTAGGAAATGGTTATATGATCAAATCTCCTATTGTATAAAATATTGTATATGTCTATTGTACCCTCACGTATAATGGAGTCCTATTTTATTGTATAACCTAACCTGTTTACATAACCATATTGTGCTCTAAATCACTAATCACTTACAGTTCATACTTATCATGTATATATTTCCAGTTTACAAATATCTCTCATTTTCATGTACATCTTGTTACAGTTCATGTATCTTACTCTTTTGCATGCTTTATATTTCCTGCCATGATATGAATTGCGTGAGATATATTGTGCTCGCTCCTGTCCTGACTGGACCTGTTGAAAATATTACAGATGATACTGATGACCTCTGCCCAACCTATTATGGAGCCCATCTAGACGACACCTGTGAGTTGGATCCACAGGAGGATCTAGCTCTAGCTGAGGACGTCATCCCTACTGCTTAGACTAGATTAGCTAGGCTTTATCTTATTTTTATTATGTTATTTGTATTGACTAGAGTTGTATTATTTCTGGATGTTTGTGATGTTGTGTCGTTTAGACACTTAGACTTTCCTTCTGTTTGTATGTTCTCTTTTGAGATTTCATATCTATCATATCGTGCTATTTCCATCTCTAGATTTGTGATTGAGTTATACCTTATGTGATTTGTCCTCCGTTCGGAGAGTATATCATATTGTATTTAGTTTGTGATAGTGACCTAGAATAATATTCTACCGCCGACACTGCGGCGTAGGCTGGGCGTACCCATTTTTCGTGCCCCTACACTGGGTGCGGATCGTGACACATTTTTAGTGGTGGCCCATGCAGGTCGAGATTCGCATTTGTGCGAAGTCGTAGTAGTACGAAGATTAGTTGTACTGCTGCGCACCTGCGATAGAATATAGGAAGTAAGGTATTAGAATGAGAGGATACTCAATCACAGTTAGAATTCCTTGAGAGATTCCTGGGATGACCCTTAAGAATCTCATTTTGAACTTTATATTTAAAATCCTTTCCTCTTGTTTTGATTCACCCTTACTCCTTGTTATTTGAATTTGATTTTTATGGATCGTTGTTGATTTTGATTTTTTTATCGAGATAAATTTTATGACCCGAGTTACGGTATCTTCTGATAACATATGTTGACAGAAATAACAGGGATGGTAAAACGTCTACTTTGTTATGGAGCCTAGCATTTATTGCAACTATATTAGCCGGTGTGGCAAGAACATAGGGACCTGACTTCGGATGTATATATCTTGATCAATAGATTTGGAATTTCTTGCAGCTATACTAGTCGGCATAGCGAGGATTCCAGACGACATGATCATAGAGATGCATACCCCAGTTATAGACTCTACCGTTCATCGCAGCCTTGCTTACTAGCGTGGCGAGGATTCTGAGTATCATAATTTTGGACAGACGCATGTGATTAACAGATTATATCTTGAGAAGGTTTTTAAAGTATCACCTCTTCCATTTCACTTCTGTTTTAAAAAAAAATATTTTCCATCATCAAATAACTTAGGAGTAGGGATAACTTTAGATTAATTAGTCTAATTCTTTGTAGAACTTCATTTAGTTATAATTCTTCTTAATGCTTTGATGACTTGTATTAGGTCTTATCTTAGAATTAATAGTTTAGTTTTGATAGTAGAATAGAAACCCATTATAGTTAATTCTCTGTTGTTTATAATATTTACCAGTTTTTATATAAGATGTTAGTCTGCCTTACAGCCTTTGAAGATTTATTGTTTTCCTTATCTTTTCCAGTATGGCACCCATAACCTGAGCCCGTCGTTTGAGAGCCGCTGCAGCTTCGGATATGTCTGGGAGCGTGTTTCCACCTCCTATTGCTTAGGAGGTAGTGACCCCTCAGGCTGACCCAAGGGTAGTGGCACCTCCCACGATCAAGGAGGTGTTAGCAGCCTCAACAGAGAGTTTCTCTCCACCACCTGTCATTCAGGAGAGAGCTGCAGTCTCATCTGAGACCGAGAGTCTTCCCCCGCCTCCTCCTCTGCGTCTAGGAGTGGTGCCCCATACCATATCCTCGGAAGGTTTGTTTTTCGATGGGGCTCAGATATTCGGACTTCCCCGGGATGTGTTGGAGGCACAGAGAGTTCAGGCTGAGATCCTGAGGGAGCAGGGCTACGGGATCCAACTACTGTGGGATTTTGTACATTCAGGAGGAGAGCCTAGTTCTAAGAGGACGAGGAGCAATATATACCCAGAACCCCATGAGCACCCAGACTATCAGCCTAGACCAACATATCTAGTCCAAACTTCTGTCCAGCAGAGGCCAGTTGAGGAAGTGCCTACATGTACCTTCTGTAGAAAGCTTGGGCATATATGAGACCACTGTAGGAAGAGAAGAGGGGTGTGCCTGTTTTGTGGGTCAGCTGCACTCGTGCTGCGAGACTGTCCTGCTATACTTATCTCAGCCAAGGCTCCGCCTTCGGGAGGGAGTTCCAGCCACCAGACCTAGTTGGAGGTGAGTCATTGACCTATACCTTAGCCTGTCTTTGATGATTGACGGACCCTACCATATTGTTGTATGTTTTTGATACCTTAAGATTGCTTTTGATCTAGTATGACTAGAATGGCTAGATGAGAGCTCAGACTGATACTACCTACCCTAATCCTATATGTTATCTTTCCAATTGCATGATTTAGATAAGTTTTCTTAAGACCTTGATTGATTGGGGGTTTGACATAGAAGGAGTACGATCGACCTAAATTTCGAGGACAAAATTCTTCTAAGGGGGGTAGACTTATAACACCCACTTTTCTAAAATGAGAATAATTTTGAACTTTTGTAATTAAATCATTCAATAATATAATTTAAATCATGTTAATGATTTTTGGTAAATTTTAATTAATAATACTATTTAAATTGTTGAATTGTGATTTTGATGTTTGACTAGTGTAACCCTAGAATTGCTAAGCATAGAGACTAACCATGACCATGGGAGCCTAGTCGTATGATTAGAATTACAAATTACCACTTTTTAGCCTAACGGTATTTTGGTCATTTTTGACTTTAAGTGAAAATGAATTTTGATTAATTAATTATGTGCTAATCTATTTGTTAAGCCTTAACCTAGAAGTTGCCCTAACCTAGATATTAGTCATGAGACTAGATATTTCATTAGAACCTTCTCACTAAGTGTCCAGATTAGTAATATCTAGATATTAACTAGATATTTACTTAAGATATTTAGCTTGAAACCTAAATTACTTGGGCCTTTACCTAGAAAGCCTTGAATTGAACTTATAGAAGCCCTCCTAGCATAAATATCTACCCCAAGCCCTAGCATAGCACTCTATGGCCAGCCAAGGAGTCCCCCTATATATATCAACACTTGTTAGGATCTTGCCTCTTTTCATTCCAACATTAAACATAATTTTTGTTCTTCCCCAAATTTCACCCCTTGCTCAAATCAACCCCAAATTGAGTCAAATCAATTGCATCATCATCCCCAATAGTAGAAGAGGCTAGTGGAGGCTTGCTAGCAAGGTTTGAGGACCATTGAACCATAGCAAATTGGTAGAGGAGCTCATTTCTAGGTTTTTACATTGAGATTGAACTCTCAATAGGTAAACCTCTCTAAAAACTCTAAAATCAATGTTTCTCTTCATAGATGCATACAACCTGGTGTCATACCCCTGTAGACCAAGTTTGGTAGGATTTCGTGTCCATTTGGTATGCGTATCGGACACATATCGGAGTCCTTTATATTGTGTTTGATGAAATGCCTATGTGAACTATTTGTTCTCCTTTTTTAAAACTATTTTCATAGTTAGATAGCCCTTGATGTGTGTTATCGAACCCCCATTCTCTGAGCACGAATCTGTGTCATTTTTGTGTCCAAAATTGGATACGAACCTGTGCACGAGACCACGGTTCACTATCCTGCTACCCGATACGGTTTTCTCCGTGTCCACGCCACGTGGACACGTGCCACTTGGCACGAGGTTGGGGGCAGACACTGTCAGGACCCCCCTCAAGTTTTATGACATTTCGTGTCGTGTCGAGAGAGTTCTCGCACGTGCACTAATTTTTCACTACACTGGCACTATCAATTTTCTTCGACTGATACGTGATTCGTGTCATGCACAGACACGACGATGACTCTTGTCAGGGTGTCGAACCCATAGACCTATATTCCCTTTAAATCTAGATACAAGCACGTGGGCTCTAATGTAGTGTGTCATGTCTGACACAGCTCGACATGGCTGCACGAGCCAGTAGATGCACTGGTTCCTGATACTTTACAATGTGTTGAATTGGACACTTCGTGTCCGATTATGTGGACACGAACATACCCTCTTGACACGTTTATATACGAGGAACACTCCTATGCACCTAATTTTGGGTTTCATAAGAATTTAGGTTTCAATTTGATGTTCAAAACGTATTTACTAATACTTGATACATTGTACTGTTAAATTCGAAACTGGGTTCAGTTTCAATTCAAAACTGAATTTGAGATTTAGATTTTTATGCATTATGATATACATGCTATCTGGTTTCGATTTTAAGTTTGTATAAATATAATTTGCTCACTGATTTTGAGAGTTGGGTTTCGTTTGGGTTTCGATTGATACTTTCAAATAAATGTTTAGATATATGTCACCATATACTGTAAACTAAAAATTGAATTGGATTTTGTTTAGGCAAAACTGAATTGATTTTGAAGTGTATCTGAGAATTCAATTGAACAGGATACTGAAATGAAAATGGGATTTGAAAATCGATATGCAAACTGAGATAACTAGGAATTGGGATTTGAATTTGATAGGTTAGACTTTATTATGTAAAGACTGAACTGAGTTGATTTGCTCATGTAAAAACTGTAAAACTTGAGTTTGTATGTCTTAATATAAAACTGAGATTTATGAAATATGGATTGTTGGTTTGATTTAGTAAACTGTAAATGAACCCGAGTTTTGGTTCTTTGAATGTTCACTGTGATGTAAATATTAGTTTGAATAGGTAAACTGAGATTAGTTTGCATGTTAGCTGCTATATAACTTTAGGATAATAAAACCTGAAAATCGAATTTGAGTTTTGAATTCAATCTGTGACTGAGTTCTGAGTTGATTAGGTTTACTTGTTAATAAGAACTGAGATTTTGGTTTCAAATTGAAATTGGGATGACAATGATAACAGTAAACTGTGATATGTTATGTTTTGGGATTTTCCATGAAATGAGTTTTGAGTTTTGCTGTCCACATAAAGTCTGAGATTGGGATACTTGAACTGAGATTCAATTTGGTTAAGTTAACTTATATGAAAACTGAGATTCACACACACACACACACACACACACACACACACACACACACACACACACATATATATATATATATATATATATATATATATATATATATATATATATGTTAAAATATGAATGAGGATTTGTAATCTGAATACCCTCACTCCCCTTGCATGCCACACACACACTTACACTATGAACTGTCACACACACTCTATACATGCCACACACCCCTTTCACTCACTCACTCTCTTTCACTTACCCTCTACATGTACACTAAACACACACACACACAAACATGTAAATATGTACCTTTTCCCCCTCTATATGAATTCATATATATATATATATATATATATATATATATATATATATATATATATATATATATATATATATATATATATATATATATATAAAATAAATATGTATGTATGATATAATTTATATGTAAATATATTCATATATGTAGGTCGACATGTATGTTATGATACATATATGTTATGGTATGTATTATGAATGGTGTTTACCTATAGGCTAGTTAGACTAGGCTATCTATACCTTGGTATCCTAAGGTATATGTTGTATAGTGAGGAAACCTATACCTTGACCTAGAAATTGACTTGATAGGCCTAATATGACTTGTGGACTTGAGTTTGACTAAACCCTAGATTAATTGACTAGTTTGACTAGAGTTGACCCAGTTTGACTAGATTGTTGACCAGAGTTGACCGGGAGTTGACCAGAGTTGACCCAGTTTGGCTAGATTATGTCGAGAACATATGAGTTGAGTTCTCCTTGTGTGTTTGGTTTATTCAGGTTAAGGTAATGGGCTGTGGGTGAATAGAAGGAGTAGCCGTTAGGCTACTGTAAGCTTCAAATCTAGTAAAAGATGGGTCTGGATGTGTGATCAACTTTGTTGAACTGATGGTTCTATGACCTGGAAATATGGATGGGCTTATCTAACTGAGCTAATATAGGTTGAGAAGTAACTGAGTTTAACTCATGACGATACATGCAAGTGGAATAGGCCAGATTGTTAAGACCATGGGCATAGTCTCTATGCTGAATTGTGTTTAAAGTTCTATTCATATTTCTTGGTAGCTTGTGTACTATATTTCAAGGGTATTTTTGTCAACAAATTCCTAGTAAACTCTTCGTTAGGAGTACTATATAATGGTTATCATTACTTATGTGAGTAGTTATATTTAAACCATGTAATTTCTAAAAGATAGATATGTGGGCTGTGTCTAGATTAAATTGAGCTAGCTAATATCATTTAGACTATTATATTCTAGCTATTAATAAATTACCTCTTATCCTATATTATTAAATTATTGATTAGTTGTCCTACTAGTTAGTTTCTAGTTAAAAGGGAACTAGATTAGCAATGTTAGAATTAATTCTAACCAACTTGTACTAAAAGCAGGTGGACTTACAGATATATTTCCTACCTTTGATCACCCGGAGCAAGGCAAGTACTTTCTATGGTCTTGTGTATTTATATTTGTATCTTGTACTCCTTATGATGACACGATATGCCACGATATTATGTAATCTTGTACTTTCATGTTCTTATACTTACTTGTGGTCGGGGAGGGGAAATACTCTAGCTATGTAACCAAACCCATGGATCAGAAATTCAAGTTGATAGCTTAGGCCTCGCACCGTACATGTGGGCCATAAGCTGTACCCATTTCATGTGCTTATTCCTGTGCTTACCCCATTCGATCACATATGGTAGCTGTATTTCAAATATTGTGCACATGTCTTGTCTTGTACTTCAGGTTCAGGATTTACTTTTTGTACTTTATTTCCTGAATTTTCTGTACTTTATATTCCTGTACTTTCATTTTCTTTTTTTGTACTTTATATTCCATATTCTCTTGTACTCTTTTTCATATCATGATGTTCTTGTTCATTACCTAGAATAGTACTTTGTTCCGTTCCTGATTGGATATCTTGCAGGTGAGATGGAGGCTATATGTGACACGTACTATGGGCGGAAGACTGCTGATGTAGTTGAGCCAACTGGGGTTGCTCAGGACCTAGAGGCCGAGGAGGCCTAGCTATCTTACCTTTAGTTGTTTAATTTTCATTGGATTAGAGACTATAGTCAGACTTTACATTTAATTTGCTGGATGAATGTAATAATACTTCGACATGTACTCTGATTCTGTGAACGTTTATAGATGCTATGATTGTACATATTCATATTTGCCTTGCAGTTTTCCTAGATTGGTACAGCTTACTTCGTCGTGTCTAACGACGAAGGTTGGGTGTATCCGACTCGTGTTCGATTATTCGGAAGCGGGTCGTGACAACTGGATCTGCTTCTTCAATACATAACAGTCACGTATTGAATGGTGAACATACTGATGATAATAATAGTATATACTTTGGATTGTCCACCTTTCTCACTTCGTCCGGACGCTTAGGAGACGGTAGTTGAAGCTTGCCACCCTTCGTCAATATATCAAAGAGTTCTAGTGTATCTTCGTCGTTGAAGGAGTAGGTTTCTTTCGGCCTTGGTGCCTCAGTCGGCTTCTGGTTCATTGACACTGAACCTTTAGAGATGTTGACGGTCATGGCTTGTTTCCCCTTGTCCTTATGAACATGATTATTACTAGACGAGCATTTTCCTTTTTCATCGAGTAAAGGAAAGCTTAGTCCCAGCAATTGTGCATTCCGAGCTTTTCTTTCAGCCAGGTCCGCTTCTGTAATGAAGGGCGTCCATTCTACGCATGGAGCATTATGCCACAATTTGATCGTATGGAACATCGGCACGAGTCCATAAGCATGGGCTCGGGCTCACAGGTGGTAGCCTTAGAACTCCCTCGCGGAAGCACTCGATATAAGCGCGTACAGGCTCTTTCTTCTTCTAAACAATGTCCATAAGAGTAGACATTGTCATGTTCATTCCTCCTTCGTAGAACCGATTGAGAAAGAGATGCTTCAAATCTTTAAACAACGAAATGCAGTCGTCGGGGAGGCTGTAGAACCATTCATAGGCTACTACCCGCAACGTCCCTACGAATATGTTCGTAAGCAGAGCGTCGTCTTTTGGCAGATGCCCTATTACCGAGGTGAAGTACCTCAAGTATCGACGAGGGGACTCCTTTACGTCGAACGACATGAGCATCTGCGGCTTGTACTTGGGGGATATATCATATTATCCCATTCAACAAGATATAGTTGTCGGATCCCCATCTTTTGGAGCACCTCTCGCTTTTCTCGAGCATCATAGCGAGTGTATAATTCTTTGATGGCCTACTACAAGTCATTTGACATCGTGGGTCCAGTCGTTGATGGAGTAGACGACTGCGGCATTGCTGGGCTCAAGACGGGAGGTGCATTGGATCTGTCGTTAGTCCCCGGGTCTTAATTTGTAGGAGCAGAGGCGTTGGATGTCCATTTTTGTTTGATTTCCAGAACTACAGAGGTCAACGCTTGCATAGACTCATTTAACGCATTCAGTCCCGTCTCCAAGGCCTCTATACATTTTAGATGGCTGGAACCTTCGTTGTTTCCTGTATTGTCACCTTCGGTCATAAACACGAACATCAGATGTGGAGAGATAGAGGGGACTGTGGATCCTTCACTTTTTGGTTCAGACACCTGAGTCTCGTCATCTCGAGGGTATACAGATAGATCGCGATCATCCTCCAACTCGTTGTAATTGCTACCCCCAGCTTGTTGGTTGCTGGCGCCCACAGAGGCATCTGTGTCAGTTCCATATAATCCTTCCTCGGGTTGGAATGAGGGATTGTCACAGATGGTGGAGGGTTGGCAACCCCCAGCCTGCGATAAGAGTTTGACTTGAGCATGGGTGTGTTGAAATACACCCGTGCTGGGTACTGTCGGCTTGTTTCCTCTAAGTCGGCCCTTAGACTTGCTGGCCGAGGCGTGAATGTTCTTGGCAAGTTTCTTGAAAGATGGGGAACCACGCGTTGCATTGTAAGAAGCAATAATGAGTTCATCTTCTTTTTTATTTGACGATCCTTTGCCGAGTCTCTGGTGTGCAAACGTCGTTGGTCGCATTCTTTGGAAGACGGACTGCTTCTTTGGTGGCGATACTGCTGTTTGGTAGCAACAATAGTTGATGGTGATCTTAGCGCAGGTGTGCCTTGGGCTAGGCACGTTGTGCGCAACAGAATCCTCTCTCTCCACTTCTTTCCTGCTTTCGTGCATACAGAGAAGCTGCGTGCAGGAATGAGGATGTGAAGGTAGCTTCCCTCTTCTTAGTTCCTGTGCGTGAGATACGCTTAGGTCATGATCAAAGAGTTGCTGGTAAGGCAGACTCACTCCATGCTTACAGCAACGCTGCTCGCATGAGTCCATCTCTATAGTATGTACCCCCTGGCTCGAATCATGCGCACGGGCGCTCAAGTGACAGCGGGTTTTATTGGTCGAGACCAGTTTTGTATAGCTTTCCATCACTCGATCCAGTTTTGTATAGCTTTTCATTGGCTGCGTATGTGATTGTCAACGCGGGCCTTTGGTCAGCTGATGGCATAGTACGTTGATTGTACAGGGCGCGTGCTGCCTTGGATTTCTTCCTACTACCCCTAGAAGGTGCGTATTATTCAGAGTCAAACTGAGTAGTCGACATGGCACTTTAGTCGCGCAGCGCGTGTGCTGCCTTAGATTTCTTCGTGCCATCCCTGGAAGGTGTATGGCATTCAGAATCCAACATGATTATTGGCATAGCACGTTGTTCGCACAGGGCGTATGCTGTCTTGGACCTTTTTACATTACCCCTAGAAGGTGTGTAACGGTTAGAGTCCAACATAGCCTTACCCGATGGGCAGACAATTCTGTTAAAGACAAAAGTTTTCGCCTGCGTAGCTGTCTTCGTGCGTGAGTGGGTAACTGCGTGCTTGCTCCGGCACTGTGGCTTCGTCAGGCCTGATACAGGGGAGCCGCATTCCTCGCTGTGCTTTTCAGGAGCGGGGACTGAACGAGGCGGAACGGTAGCAGCAATTGATGTGTTCTTTAGGGCTTCATCGTTCAGGGGGTTCTAGAGCACAGTCCCTTATATCTTGCTGCTCGTCGCAGCAGCCTTCAGTATCCAGGTATGCCGAGTCTTCTTCGGTTTTATGAACCGCTTCGAAGGACTCGACTTCTCTTCAGAGAGGAGATCTTCAAAAGCTTGCTGGTCGAAACGTACGACCAACATCTTTTGAGAAGATCCTAGCAAGTTGTCATCCGATTGCGTCACTACCTTCTCGTTGGAGGAGAAGGAAGTCCCCAGCAGAGTCGCCATCTTGTTTGCCAAGACAAAAGGTTGAAGGAACTTTTGTATTCAAACGTGTAGAAAGTACAAAAAGAACTCCTGAATAGGAGATTTAAGTACAAGAATTTTTGGAAAATGTGACGATGGAGATCGAGCACTGCAGCGGCTCCTTTACTTCATTGATGATCAGACGATGACTTGAACTTGCTCTGACTTTCTGACGCTCGAGATTGGTAGTCAGGGTTGCTAATCAGGAAAATGCCGACTTCTTTAATGAATGAGAACTCCTTCTATTTATACGCCTAGCACATATGTGATGTCCTTGAGATTTATTGGGCGCACAAGAGCGCTGCACATTGAGATATAAGAGAATCTGCTATTATTGCACGGTGAGGGCTGCTGCTGAACGAACACGTGGCGGACGTTGAGATTTCCTTCTATCATGATCTTTGGGTGGTTATCAGCATAACCAAATAAATGACACATGGCGTGTGCTTATGGCTCGGTATTCTTGATTGGATGAAGCCGAGTGGGTTTTGCTCCTATCTATAGAGTCGGATCTTGTCCCTATCTTAGGGGTAGCGATTTAAGCAAATCAATTGAATATTGCCCTTATCAAGAGAACCAAACTCCGTTCCTATCGTAGTAGCAAAGGTTTAAACAAACCGATCGGATATTGCTCCTATCAACAGAACCAAACTCCGTTCTTATCTTAGGGGCAACGGTTTAAACAAACCGATTGGATCATATCTAAAGAGATATAGATGCCAGAGTTGCCACGTGGGAATAATGCTATCTCATAGAACTGTGCGTCTATATGAGCTGTGCTTCTGGTAAGGCTTCAATGTCACTACGCTTTTGGGCGACGATGAGACTGTGCTGAGACAACGAAGTCTCTGTGCTTTAGGGCAACGAGGAGACTGTGTTTCAAAGACAGCTGAGTCACTGCGCTTTTGGGCGACGAGGAGACTGTGTTTCGTAGACAACTGAGTTACTGTGCTTTTGGGCGACGATGAGACTGTGTTTCCACGACAACTGAGTCACTGCACTTTTTAGGTGACGAAGAGATTGCTGGTGGGGTTCTGTGAAGCCACAGTACTTTTACAAAACAATGAGGGACTTCTGAGAGCTTTGTGAATCATCTGCATTTTTATGAAACGTCTAAGGACTTCTGAGCTCTTTGTGGTTAATGACTCCCTTTATGTCCACTGAGTCACTGTATCTTTAATTGTCATTGTCATTTGGGGAATTCGAGAGCTTCGTGGCCTAGGATTCAGTCAAATGAACATATTAAATGAGATTCATTGTGGTGAGTCTTAGGTTCATCCCATTAATTCAGGGGTCTTTGACCGATTAACACGTGGCATTTGGGGTTGGACCACATACATCCTATATAAATAAAAGTTTTTCGGAGGAGCCACGTCCAATGTCTCTTAGCATTCCCACCGTCATGCTTGATCCCGACTTAGCTTCGAACGACCGTTGGCCTTGCACAAGTCGACTGTTGGTTGTGGATCTCTTCGTTCAAAGAAGCTGTATCCTTCTAGAAGAACGGCTACTGGATTTTTATATGCACTTGAGCGTTTGGCATAAGGAGTTCGAACCTGAACAACATCTTGGAGGTCTTCGAGATCCAAGCTAGTGGGTTTGGATTGATTGCCAACCCGAAGAGCCACAGGTTGTGCTCTACCCCGCTCAATAAAGGCTTCATTAGCCATATTGGGGTTGGTATTGCGTGCAAGAGCTACGTTCTTCATTCGGGCCAAAAGCTGCTTCATTATCCATATTGGAGTTCGTCCTCATCTGACTAAGAAGCGGCTCGCTCTGACGAGGAAGTAATTTGCTCTGACACTGTTGCGCGTTTGGAAGGGGGGGTTGCACACTTTCTGAAGACTACATACTTGTAGACTTTAGGTGTTTAGTCTTTATCTGTAATCATAAAGAATCTGCAGTAGATCTTTATAGACATGATTTAAATAAAGGACTTCCTTTTATGCACTTCTTCTCTTGTTTCTATGAGTTGATGTGTGCAGCCATTTTAGTACTTCTTGCACTTCTGTGAAACATGAATGCCTCATGCGCTTATATATATATATATATATATATATATATATATATATATATATATATATATATATATATATATATATATATATATATATATATATATATATATATATTATATATATTTTTTATATATGTATCATAATATCTAGATTTCGTAAGGGTAGAGCTTTAGCTAGCAAGTATTTTCTAGTATTCTCTGATAAATGACTTTGCTAAAAATATACCTTAAGGTATTTTACTTGTAATTATTTTAACTAAAGCTAGAACATATATTTTCTAAACAATTGATAACTATTATATATATATATATAGTTAGCTAGAATATATTAAATAGTAATATAGCTTGTTAGCAAATAGGTAGTTAATGTTTTTCTCTAGAAGTTAACCTATTTTTGCCCTATTTTAGGAGGAGACTTTGAGACACATTAATTTGCAAGGACAAATTCAAGCACTTCTATGGTTTTCATTCATTTACTTCATATTGTGTTCTTTTTCATATTGGACACATTGTTACACGATATGGTCTTGTACTCTAGTTCATGTTCTTTACTTTTACCTGGAGGAGGAGAAATACTGCAAATATGTGACCAAAGCTCAACCTAAGATTCATGTGAATAGCTTAGGTCACATATCGTGCACATGGGATTATAAGCAGTACCAATACTTGTGCTTATTCATGTGCTTACCCTAGTCGGTCACATATTTTAGTAGTGTTTCAAATTCACATGTCATGATCTTTTGGTTACATGTTTCTGTCTGGTAGATTATGAATTTATAGTTCATGTTTATCCTGTTTCCTTGTTCTTCACTTGTTCACATGTTGTACTTGTTTCATTATCGTAGAATGTACTTTGCTCCTTTCCTGACTGGATCGTTGACATGTTAGACCAGAGCATGAGGATTGGATTGGAAGACCCCTTGAAGGTTGTAGAAGGCCAGATGCAAGTATTCTTCTTATGTTTTCATTAGATTGATGTTTAATATCTTCTTTTAGTTAGTTGCCGGATTGTCTTCGGATTTTCTTGTATAAGTTGTACTAAACATGGTGGTATGTGATATTATTTTAACACGTGATTAGATGTTGTGATGTGATTTTTATGATTTTTACTTGAGCTTTTAGATACTTAGTACAACTTACTACGTTGTGTCTACCGACGTAGGCTGGACATGTCCGACTCGTATCCGATTATTTGGGAGCGGGTCATGACAGAGGAGGTGGAGGAGTTTGTACTGCTGGAGTAGGAGCGACTCAACGATGCGCACGAAGATAAGCAGGTGGTGCATCTTGAGGACAATCATCTAAGACGATATCGAAATACTCAAAGATGTACGGGAGATAAATTGCGTGTAGAAGGTTTCACGTTTTCTTGCGACATCATTCCATAGCAGCGATAAGAGTCTTAGGTAGACTAAACAGAACTTGCAAGTGGCGATGATAAATAGCAGAAAGTTCCAGATAAGTTATTTCATCGGTGGAAGTTTGTTTGGGAAGAATAGCGAAAAATACCATACGATGCAAGTCATAGAAATATTCATTCATAAATTTCGGTTGATGGCGACCTTTGGGACGTGGATAGGTTCACATAATGAGTCACAAAATGAATCAAAACTCATGTGGGCATGAAATTGAACTTTGGTGATATCCACTAGTGCTTCCCCTTCATTGGGAATATGAAGCATAAGAGCCAAATCAATGGCATCAAATTCAAAGTCTATCCTACCGACTTTAGATTTAACCGTGTCGTTTGTGACCGCGAGATTACAACAAAATATTCGAATAGCATTCCAATAGATAGGATAACTAGATTAAACCAATTCTTCAAAGTTTAAGTGTTTAAATACAGATAAGTGATCAAAAAATAATATGAAGTTGATTGGGGCCCCCGGACAAATTGTCCGTTCGACAAAGTCTGCAAACCACTCTTTGGATGCATCAATGGAGATAAAGATGAACTCATCAAAATAGTCACCATCCGTTATGGCGGGACTAAAAAGTGAGAAAGAACCCTCTTGAACATTAGAGGAGGAAGCTTCTCCAACTTTTTTCTTCTTTTTGTAAGCATGAGAAAATTTGGGAGCCATTGAAAATTGAAAGTGAAGAAAGGGTAGAGATGTACCAAAATTGAGTAGAGAATATGGAAGGAAACCCGAAATAGCTCCGAATCCAAACTTTTAGACCTTAGGATGCTTGGAAGAAGGAGTTTAGGGTGGCTAGGGTTAGGGTTTTCGGATGGTTTATTGTTGTTTGCAATGGGGAGGATGATGATGATTCAGGGTTTTAAAAGAGGGGGCCCGACTGTCCAGCTTATGTTCTGACTTACCCTTGACCGAGTTCAGCCTGAGTTCATCCAGAGTATGGTCCAAGTTCAGTCCCTTGGTAGTCTGAGCATACTTGGACAATTTTGATACATGTTTTAACAATGATACAAAGTATTAATTAGAAATACTTGTGTTGATGAAAAATAATTAATATTAAGTAATCGAAATAAAAAAATGTATCAAATATTTTGGGTTAGCTGTAGGGGCAGGATCTCAGCTAGCGGTAGTCCGAAGACACTTGGCACCATGTCGCTTAGACTTTTACGTCTTTTTGTCAGAATGGCCCTTTTAGCTTATAACCAAAATACTTTCTACAATTTTATGTATTTAGGTCAAGTAATATATAATTATAAAACTTTAACGTCCAAAATTTCTAATTCTCTTCGTATAAAGTTAAAACGATCTTCAGCTTGGGGTTTAGTGAAGATGTCAGCTAATTGACATTCTGTGTCGACATACTTTAAACATGTATCACCTAGTTGAACATGGTCTCTCATAAAATGATGTCTTATTTCTATATGCTTAGTGCGTGAGTGACAAATTGGATTCTTTTTTAGATTTATCGAACTAGTGTTATCACAGTAAATAGGGATATGGTTGTAAGATAACTGGTCTTCCAAGGTTTGCTTCATCCATAAAATCTGGGCACAATAACGTCCTGCGGCTATGTATTCTGTCTCGGTTGTTGATAATGCAACATAACTTTACTTTTTAGAAAATTATAAGACTAAGAATTTTCCTAGGAAATGACATGTGCCACTACTAGTTTTACGATCGACCTTGCATCCAGCAAAATATACGTCCGATGTAAAAGTACCTTTAAGGTATCGTAAGATATGCTTAACGGTGCTCACATGTGATTCCTTAGGACAAACCTGATATCTTGCACATAAGCATATTGAAAGCATAATATCTGGACGACTAGCAGTTAAATAAAGTAAACTACTGATCATATCTTTGTACTTACGTACTTCAATTGGTTTACCACTTTTATCCATATCAAGCTATGTAGATGTTGCCATAGGAGTTCTGATTGGTTTGACATTGTCCATATCAAACTTCTTTAGCATGTCTTTTGTTTATTTGGCTTGATTAATGAAAATCCATTGTGAATTTTGTTTGATTTGAAGCCCAAGAAAAAATTAGTTCTCCCATCATGCGTATTTCACTCTGCATACACTTAGCAAACTCGTTACAAAGCATCTCATTTGTTGATCAAAAGATAATATCATCTACATAGATCTGCATTAATAAAATATTCTTATGTACAGGTTCTATAAAAATAGTAGAATCAACCTTTCCTTTTAAAAAATTCTGTTTAAGTAATAAGGAACTAAGGAGCTCATACCATGCACGAGGTGCTTATTTGAGTCCGTAGAGAGCCGAAGCTTGAATACGTGATCTAGTCTTTTTTAATCTTCATAACCAGGAGATTTTTTAACAAAAACTTCTTCTTTTATAAAACCATTAAGTAAAGCACTTTTGATATCCATTTGAATTTTTTAAAATCATGAAAACTTGCAAAAGCACATAACATACGAATAGATTCTCAAGCAACCGGAGCATATGTCTCATCGTAGTCAATGCCTTCTTCTTGATTATAGCCTTGAGCCACTAGTTGTGACCATTCCATTCAAATCTAATTTATTTCAGAAAATCCATTTAGTACCAATGACCGGGTGATCACTAGGTCTGGGAATAAATTACCAAACTTGATTCCGTTCAAATTGGTTAACTTCCTTTTGTATTGCAAAAATCTAAAATTTATCATCGAAAGCTTCTTCAATATTCTTTGGTTCGATCTTAGAAATAAAAGCTATGTTAGCAATAATATCTCTAGTGTTTGAACGAGTACTTACACCTTTAAATACATCACATATTACCAATTCTTTTAGATGATTTGGGGTAGATCGTAATTTCTTTGGCAGACTTTTCAGATATGTGGTTGGTGTATCTTCGGGTGTTTTGCTTGAGGGGATTCTATCATCTTTATTATCACATTCGTTGTCACGTTGACTGTTCAACTCGTCGAAGGTGACATTTATCGATTCTTCAACAACAAGTGATCTTTTTTTGAATAGTCTATATCCTTTTGCGCTTTGTAGCATATCCGAGAAATATTCCTTCATCAGTTCTCTCATCAAATTTGTCAAAATTATCTTTAGTGTTTAAGATAAGACATCTGCATCCAAACACTTTGAAATAGTTGATATTAGGAGTTCTATTAAACCATAATTCGTAGGAAGTCTTTTTCGAGATCGGTCTAATAAGAACTCTATTTAACATATGGGATGTTGTATAAACAGCTTCTGCCCAAAAAATACTTTAGAAGATTATGCTGGTTAAGCATAACTTTGGCCATATCGCCCATATCGCCAAGAGTTCTATTCTTCTTCTCTACAACGCCTTTCTATTGAGGAGTTCTGGTGCAAGAGAATTCATGTGATAAACTATTCGAACCACAAAAGGTTTTAAAATCATGGTTATTAAATTCTTCTTCATGATCACTTCAAATACGAGTAATCATGAATCTTTTCTCTTTTTAAACCTTTTTACAAAAAGAAACAAATTCAGAATAGGCCTTATTTTTATTTACAAGAAAATAAACCCAAGTAGTCATCAACTATTATGAAAGCATATAGCCTACCGCCAAGATTGGTGACTCTACTTCGTCCAAATAAGTCCATATGTAACAATCGAAGCGGTCTAGAGGTACTTACATCGTTTATTGATTTGAAAGATGATCTGGATGTCTTGTTCTTTTCACACTCGGCACAGACTATATCTTTCTTGAAAGTAGTATCAGGTAAGCCTCTTACCAATTTCTTTGTGGACAATCTTACAATAGTATCCATGTTCACATGTCCAAGACGCATATGACATACCCAACATTCGTCTTGTGATATGTATATACACTTTCCTGTACTGTTAGTATTCTCTGACAGATATAAAACATAAATATTCTCCTCTCTTAATCCTTCAAAAGAGATTATTCCAGATGATTTATCATAAATAAAACATTTATTCTTAACAAAATTAATTCCATAACCATGATTAGTCAATTGACCTATGCTCAGTAGGTTATATTTTAATTCTGTTACTAAGCAAACAATTTTAATAATAGGAGAGGGAGAAGTACCTATGTCGCCATTACCAATAATATGTCCTTTTAAGTTGTTTCCTAAGGAGACATAGCCTTCTTTTTTTCATCGATAGAGTTGCAAACAAAGTATTATCGCCCGTCATATGTCTGAAGAAATCACTATCGTGAATGCATTTACTTCTAGTAGGAGGAGGCAGGTCCACCTACAACACAAGTTGAAGATGTAACCTTTGGTACCTACTTTCTTGAGGGTCCGGATGTGTTAGTTTTATGAACCCAAACATATATATACATATCTGCTAGCTTCCTAATCTTACACTAATGTGACACGTCCTCATATACCACAACAGTGATATGTTGCAGACGTGTTTGTGCTCGATGAAGTTCGAAGATCATGCATGTGTGTTTTTGAAGCGGATTGTGACTTCTTGTGAGGAAATTTATACATGAATGCATGACTTCTAGCAGTTCTAATAGTTTTGGACGTGTTGTGTTTGTGTTTAGTCATGTTATTCGTGTTCACTTGAGTTACAAGCTTGACAACCAGTTTACCCTGTTTAATCTCGAACTTTTTAGAGACATCACAGGCTTCATTGTACTTGGCCGTGAGTGCATCTACCGTCTGAGAAGCAATATTGTACTTCTTCTTCTCTAATTCATAGAGATCCTTGAGTTTTACATTATCTTGATTTGCTTTCTCAATCTCCTCAAGAAGTTTCCAAATCTCGTGAGACGTGGCACATGTTGATACTCTATTGAACTCAGTTCTGTCTACAGCACAAAATAAAGCATTGATTGCTTTTGCATTAAGACTTGCTTGTTTCTTTTCATTATCAATATAGTTGTCATATGATTTTTTAACCAGGTTCCCATCTACGACGATTGGGAGTGGTTTCTTATAACCATCAATAACAATTGACCATAAGTCAAAATCAAGTGACTTGAGACAAAAGCTCATGTATGTTTTTCAATACGTCTATTTTTGCCATCAAATAGGGGTGGCGTATTTATAGACTGGCCTTCACCATTGCTAGTATATAACGATGCAATTTCTCAAGGAATTTTAGTCCAACTTAGAGTAAACTGGCTCTGATACCAATTGTTGGATCGATGGCACCTCTAGAGAGGGTGAGTAGAGTGTAGCAGAAAAAATATCTCCGATAAAAAAATTAATGCAGTTAAAAGAAAATATAGACAGATAATTAAATGAGTAAGTAAATAGGGAGAAGAAAGCAATACGCAGACATCGAGATTTTATACCGGTTTCCCTCTGAGAGGACTAGTCCAGTCTCGAGTACTCCTGCTCGATGTTAGATCTACTATTTAAAATAGAGGTTACACTGCGTGCTTTACTCCAAAGGATACGCCAACTTCTTACACCATCGTAATTTTTATCAGGAGCCCACGAACAAACTTCAAAACTGTCTGAAAAGATTTTATACTCCACGCTTGTAGAACTCGAACACTTCTAATCGAAACAAAGCGACACTTAGAAGAATGGGAGTTATTTTAAAAAATGTGAAAATTGAAAAGCTCTTTGTAATAGAAAGGCTTAGAATGAATAAAGAAGATGAAGAATAAGATGAGTGAGTAAAATGAAAAACTCTTCTCTATTTATAGGTATTTTGAACCAGAGTTCGAACAGTAGTCAGTTAGGGCAAACGTTCAAATTTTTGAACGTTGGAGATCCAAAAGACTAGGTAGTCATTCTGACCAGGAGTGATTTCCGGGGACCGAGTTCGGGTAGAACTTGACCCAAGTTCGGCTATGTAGATTTTAGGGTATTTTTGGTTCAGAATGGATTTTGGATATTGGTTTGGTTTGAAGAGAGATGGTTTTGTTTTTTCTGATAATGAACTTCTAAATGCCAGTGATCCGATTCACAAAAAAAACCTATTCTCAAAAATGAAAAATATAGAATAAAATATAAAAAGTTTACTTGACGAGCTCGGCTGCGGTCCTCTGTACTCTTCTTGCTTTACGTATCAAAGTCAAAGTTTTAAGTCAATTATCAAAATCAGGTTGATCATTACTACACGGGCCAACATAAACAACCCTTTATCTACCACTTCAGAGCCTGTTTTGACCTACAAGCTCTTTTTAACCTGACAGACTTGTAAACCCCCATGTTTTTCTATCATAACCACTTCATATCCATCAAGCCAACCAAAATTACCACAGCCACGTCGTCATTATCAACCACAACAATTCCTATCTATCTATATTTGTGCACCGTGATCGTGTCCACCATTCTCGTGCCGGCCGTGCCATCCTTGGGTTGACCCCGGGTGTCTTTCTAATATTTTTTGTCAAATTAAAACCCACAATACATCTCTTTGTCCGTGTCTGACACCCCAGAAATGAACAAATTTTCAAATGTCAAAGCCCTAACCCTACTTCGGCCATACCTCGGCCGCCCACCTCCACCTTACCACCACAACCATCCATCACCACCGAACCCCTCTGCTCCTCCTTCCACAATCGGCAACACCGCCTTATTTACCTGCAACTACCATCCTCCGTCCAGATCCACAACCCGTACGATTTCTCCTCCATTGTTCACCACCATCTCTTCTTTGTTCCTGGCTTCCGTCGCCTTCATCTCTCTACCACCACGGACCCAACATCACCGCCACGACCAATCCGTCTCATCCACCGGTTTTCAACCAGACCATCCTCACTACCACTCACCTACATCGTGACCGACCCTGGCAAGTCCCCGACTAGTCACTACAGCAGTCCAACCTCCAGATCTAGCTAGCTATGTCACCGACGATGACGAATTTCAGCCAGGTGACCCCTTTCGAGTGCTGCGAGACACCCGCATCAGTGTAAAACCCCCTATTTTTATTATTATTATTTTTATTATTTTATTAGACTTAAAAATGAATTTATACAAATTATGGTTTTTATTAATTATTAAAAATGACCTTAGCCATTGTTGCATTTTGGAGCATTAGACGACCATGACTTTTAGCACGGAAGTTGTAGCAGTGTGCCTTGACTAGTATATTAGCCATGCCATGGGAGGCATAGCCATAGTTTTGTCCAAACAAGGAAAACCAGGCCGAGTTGTGAAATAACGCATTTAAAATATTTTTATTTTAGATATTAATTTATATATTGATTTTTAGATGACCCGGTTTGTCCAAACCAGCCCGAACTAGGGCCCGGACCGAACCCAATCCCATGTAAGCATGTAGTGTGACCAACTGTGGTCTTGTAGACATATTTTATATATGTACAAATATTTTCTAAATTATTTTAGAATTTTATGTACAATTTCTAATTATTTAATTATTTGTATTATTATTGGTATTTTATTATTAAATTACATTGTGCAATACTTTGTACAATTTTTTGGACCCGGATAAGGGTGTGTAGTATAAGTCCACCAAAGCCACCATTTGAATTATTTTTAATATTTATTTATTGTTAATATTATTTCGTTTATGATTAAATAAATATATTTATTATTGTTATGTTACTATTATTGGTTTTTATTTTATTTATCAAACTAAATTTACATATATGTAAATATGTCAAAAATAGATTCTAGATAATATAAAATTTTCATTTGGATTTTATGGAGATTTATATGGTATATATATATATATATATATATATATATATATATATAAATATATATATATATATATATATATAAATATATATATATATATATATATATATTTATTATTGTTATGTTACTATTATTGGTTTTTATTTTATTTATCAAACTAAATTTACATATATGTAAATATGTCAAAAATAGATTCTAGATAATATAAAATTTTCATTTGGATTTTATGGAGATTTATATGGTATATATATATATATATATATATATATATATATATATATATATATATATATATATATATATATATATATAAGAAAATATATATATATATATATATATATATATATATATATATATATATATATATATATATATATATATATATATAAGAATAAGATAAAGCAAAAGAAAAAGAAAAAGAAAATAAAAAAATAACACAAAGTGTGGTCGGCCCCACATGTGGGAACCGACCACAACAATTCACAACTAGCAGCAGCTAGTTGATGGCCTCCCCTTTATAAGCAAGCAGAAGCAAGCCAATTGTGGCCGACCCCCTTTCCCCCCCTTACTGTATATACACTTTTGTTTTTTTTTATTACCTAAACTCAAACACAAATCTTTCCAACTCTCTCCTAATATCTTCCATCCTTCTTTCTCTCTCCTTCCTTCCCCCTCTCCCACGTCCAGCCTCGGCCGAGCAGCACCTCGCGGTCGCGGCCACAGCAACAACAACAAACGACAACAATGGCATCAACATACAGCAAGGTACCCGACTTCTCCGTTGGATTTCTCTCTCGATTTTAGTCCGTTTTTAGATTCGTAAATTCGTGTAGAAAGCCCACATGACCCTCTTCGAGATCCCCTAGGTGGATTTCGACATGGCCATCCAACTTGCTCGAAAAATCAAGGCGAAGTTGGAAAAAAAACCACTTTTCTGGAATATTAAAAACTGTTTCAAAATACCAACTTGTCGGCCACTTTTCTCGCTGTCCATTAAACTTTCATAGAAACTAATTGAAGGCAGAGAATAACAACATAACCGAGATTGTAACGCACCTTTTGGATTCACTTTTCATCTAGTGTGTAAAAAGTTACACGTTGTTAAAGTTTCACGAAAAATTATGAATTTTGTTTTCAAAAATAGAAAAACACCCGATACGGCGTGTGCCAAGACAAACCGGGCGACGTTGTCGCTCACTATACGCATCAAAAGATGCGTATGGATGTTGTCGACGTGTGGGAACTGACAAAACCCGATTTCGTTGCATATGCGCGACGAAACCAGTGCATATCCGTCGAGATACCCCCGTATCAACCCTTTGCAAATAAAGTCACAACTTCGTGTACACTCATCAAATCGCAATGAAATCGCCATTGGACTCAAAATATTTTTTAGTCCTGTGAGCCAAGTTTGGTTCAATTCTGAGAAGGTTGATTGGGACGCTATTTTTGCGGGCCCACAATCCCACTCAACGGGCGATTTCATGCACGGCCCATCGGAATCCAAAATTAGACATACCGTTGAGTTCGTCTCATCAAAACAAATATGTAGACATGTAGTTTGACGACTTTAGAGACCGTAGATATTGGCACGCTTTTTGGTGCAAAGCGGGTCTAATAGCGGACATCGTTTTGACCAAAAATTACGATTTTGCCCCTGTTCCAAAATTTAACTTTTGGACCGGCATTTCCTAGGCATATCTTATATTCCAAACTCGTTCGTGATGTTTGTTGCAGCATCCGGTGTTATCTGCAGGATTTATCTTTTTTTGCTTTATTTATTTGTCGGTTCGAGCTACTTGATTATTCTTTTTTGCACATAACCTCAGGCAAGATACCTTGCCATTATACTATTTACATTCAGTCTGCATTTATTTACATATCACTGTTTATTATTTCCATTTATTACAGTTCTTGATTTACTACATGCTCAGTGATTATTAGTTACTTTGTTACTATCCTTTGATTGAATATGAACTTAGAGTTAGGGGACTACCGTTTGTAGTGTATTGCATATGCCTTGACACAGTTGTACCACGAGGATGTGTGAGACGAGTAGCATGTAGAGGTCCTTGCGTATGGGCTGATCCCCCATGTGCATGCATTAGGGCTAACTGCTAATAGAGGCATGTTAGGAGACTTAGCAGTTAGTAGAGGTATATGAGACATGGATGTGACTCTGTTAGGCATTGGGTGGGAAGAACAGTTCCTTAACGTATGGGTCCTTATGTACTTTCCTATTACTAATACTGCTGGCCTCTGACATTCGAGGAATGTTATGCTTTGAGGTCCCTGGTATCCTGATGGGGCCATACCTGAGATTACTGATCCTGCTGGCCTCTGACATTCGAGGAATGTTATGCTTCGAGGTCCCTGGTATCCTGATAGGACTATACCTGTGATTACTGCTATTGAGCCAGATACCCATGCGTTGGAGGTTTGTTCTTAACTGCATAAACACCGTAGTACGGTTAGATTACCTTATTGTTGTCTTGTCACTTATTTTCTTTGTGGCATATTTTATATTCAGTATTTATGGCATGTTCTTCCTGTATCTTCTTACGTCCCTCTGAGGACCTGGTTATCTCTCCAGGTGTGTGTGCTTCTGTGATATTGCAGGTGTTCTAGCCGAGGTCACGATCTCCTCTATTCATTCGGAGATGACGTGTCTTGGGTCTTCCTTTGTTACTCCTGCCAAATTATTTCAGTTTCATGTATATTTTTCCTTACTTGTTGGTAGTGGATTTGTCTTCGCCCAACATATTGTACAAAGACTTATTACAGTTGATTATATGATATCTTTTATTCTTCATTTGTGGATGGGATTAGATTACTCTTGGTTTACTGCATTTTACAGCTTACGTATATTTATTATACGGCTGGTATGTCTACGTTCCTAATCTTACGTATTTTGGGACTGAGGCGTTACATGTTTTTGTGGTGGCCCATGCAGGTCGAGTTTGTCACTTCGGTTACGTTACTGTACCGATGTGAGCCTGCAACATAGGGTTAGAATCTAGGAATCTCATCCATACAGCTTGACCTCTTCCCTTGGCTTCAAATTCCGAACTCTGGATCGACCTCCTTGAATTGCATCTTATTTGATTCCTTTCTACCGTTGAATCTTATTTTCGTACTTAGTGTCAACTAGGAAGATGACTACACTAGTATATGCTCATAGGTCAAACACATGGCCATAACGATTATATTGACAATTGGAATACATTTAAGACTCTAATTGAGTTAAAAAGGTTTTTCTTTTTTAAAAAAAGAAAAAAGTGTGATTTAATGATTAGTTATTTGTAAATTAGGATACTACCAAGGAAGGTTTTAATCTTAAGATTTCTAAATAGTAAACATCATAGGATTGATACTGCAGGAAGGAAAAAAAAATATAGCTAGAATCTTTATAACCTTGATTTAAGAAATTGATTGGCTTTTTGAGATTTGAAATTTATGATTTATTGGGTTATAGCTATACATCTTGAACAAGTATAAAATTGATTTGCTTTACGAGTTGTGGTATTTATAATTTTTGGGTGGTAGATAAACATCTTTGAACAAATATAAAATTTATTTGATTTTCGAGTTTTGACGTTTATGATTTATTGGATTATAGTTATACACATTTGAACAGTTATAAATTGGTTTGAAAATGATCTTAGCTTTTAAAAATGGCAGTATGAATTATTTAAATTTGAGTTGTACAACTTGCGATTTTCGTGTTTAGTAAAATTTGAATTTTAGGTGGAAGTGATGTGAATTTTGGTTTAAAATATTTACAAGTTATGAAAACAATTTTTGAAATTTTTCTTTATTTTAAATTGTGTCATATGATTGAGGATTTACAAATCTATTTATGTTTTGTCTTTTAAAAAATTATGAATTTGGATATCAAATTTCGTAAAAAAAAAGATTTTATGACTGATAAGATTGTCTGAAAATTTAGTTTGACGTTGGATTGCTAATATTACAAATTTTTGGAAAAAAATATAAATAAAATAAAATAAAAATATATTAATGATGTGATAAGGTTGTTTTTATTGATCAAATAAAGTTACCATTTAAAAGTTGTGATTATGTTGGAATAACTTAGTATGAATAGAAGTTATAATTGATGAGTGCATTAAAATATTGAGCTAAAATTTTGAGATTGCTTTGTATGTGCTAGAAATTTTTATCTGAGGAGCTATTAGTTTTTGTAGAGTTTTAAATTTAAGATTGATTATGGATATTTTATATATAGATTCATGATTTATGAACTCTTGAGTTTAAAAGTTGAATTGAAAATAATTTTTTTGAAAAAGTTAGTAGTAACATGATAAATAAATAAAAAAATTTGCTTTGAGATTTATGAAAGTGATTTAAAAAAAATTTACGAAAAATTTGAACGGCTTGGATTGAATATAAATTTTGTTGGTTTATTTTTGAAAGTTTATTTTTGTAACTTTTTGGAGGAAACTCGAGTTGAAATTTTAATGGTAGGCCATCAAGATAGCTCTAATAAGATAGATGTACTCCACACTAATTGCCATATCACTCATGACCATGATAGTAGTATGTACACAAGTGTTGTTAGTCATCTACCAAGCTATGTGACTGTATTTTCACCTTGACTTACTTGACCTTCCTTCAATTCTAGATCTTTTAATTGCGACCTTCTAACCCATTTGCAATTTGAATAATGATTTAATGGTTCATTAACTGTATTCATCTAGGAGACTATCTTCTCTCCGAAATTGTGTTCCTAAATTATTTTTACTGGAATTTTTTTAATTTTATTTTATGCTTTAACTTGATCTTCTTTATTTTTGTGTATTAATTATTACCTCGTGAACTCCCACTTTCTATTTTTGATCTTCTGGCGTCCCCTACCGTGACTTGTATATTTGGAGTACAAAACTAAACTTTTCCTTCCAACAAATTTTATATGTAAGACCTAGACGAGTCCACCTTCCTGTAGACATATCATGTCCGACCAAAACACATCTCCTTGTACTCTATTTCTTGATATAAATTTCTGGTCAAAATGGCTAAACTATAATCTTTACCATGATACCGACATATTTTTCGACCACGGATAGGGATTCAACCCTGACTCAATTCTTTCGACCCGATATGTGCTTTAGTTCTACTTAATTCCTTAAATGCTTAAATTTGTGCTTTATCTTGATTGCTTGACCCATTGTCCCATCACACTGCTAGTTTAACTTTTGGTAAGTTGGGTAGAATGTCTCACGGCCCAACTGTCACGTCCCAGAACCAGAATATCGGAGAGCGGGGGAATGACTCTGCCAGCTACGTATTACGGGTAGATGAATACCGTATAATACGATCAATACTGTCTAAAAGACGAGGGGGTGCATACTACATGAAAGTCTCACTATGGTCACTCAACATCTATTATCCCAATTATTCAAATAAGAAGCAATAATGGAGAATATATAAGATAAAGCAGTAAGGCGTCCCAAACGTTCAGTCAAAATGTTCTTGAGATCTGGCTTTACAAAACATAGCCAGATGATATAGCAAGGTATACACAATTGATATCAGCTGCAGTCTGACTTAGTTACAATTATGCAAAAGTAAATACAAGATAATTTGACTAACATGTCGGTGCCAAACAACAATAGGTAAAGTAAATAGCAAAACGAGCGAAGAAGTAAGGAATCCACTCGTGTCCTCCTGCGATCATCCGTCTAGTATTGACCATCTTGGAGGTAGAAGTAAGCTGAGTCCTCGGGAACTGGCTCTAGATCTGGCCATGCAAAACCAGAGAGGTTAGAGCTCTAATAGCAAGTACCACAAGGAAGCACGACATGAGAACTAAAAACCAGTGATAAGAGTTAAGAATTATAATAATAAGTCTCCGCTTGCTACTGGGATTCGCACAACATCACGACACTTCGAACCAACTTTCCAACCAAACAAGGACAGAAGTTGACCAATCATGCCATGACATTCTGATCATCTCAGTAGTTAATAGAGTAAGTAGAGTATACAACAAATCAATTTAAAAGGCCATTCAACTACTACGGCTTGCTACTGTAAGTTCCAAGTTACCCTGGAAATATGCAATAAGGATTCCTCAGTTCTTACTATGTACAAGTAAGGCTAGTCTACCCAATCAATCAATTGCGCCAATCATGAATTAGACGAGTCCCCGCGGGACGCTCGTCATCAATATATAATAAATAATATGAGCAGATACCGCTCCCTGCCCGTGTGGCAGGTTTGCAGTATCTGTGGGAACCAGCCGGCATGTCGGGGCACCAATTGCCCCGGGATGGCTGCCATATAAGAACTCGGGAATCCATTCTCTCTCCATGCAATCGTTATTTTATTTAACTTAATAGTCCCTATGTTGATTGAAATCTTATGCCGTGGATCATGGTCATTCAGAATGAGTACTTTCGTATAAAGTACGATATGCACAACTCTACAACGATGCCCATGCGGTTAGGTTGTAGGTCCCACATAGCGTAATGCAACAATCAGACCTAGCCACGGAATAATCATGCCTTGACTGTAAAGTACACATGCCGCTTTTGCAGAAAAATCAGTTGAAGCCTGCACGTGTCCATATGTCAATATTCGGGATCGGCTAGTCGATTACAATAGTTCATGTTAATATAAACGTGTCTCATTTAATTTCAATAAGACAACTAGCCAGTCTCTTTAGTTCCAACTAGGAAAGCATGATCAATCATTTAGTCAAGGTAACAATCAATGTCAATTCAGGCCAAGGCATGAAAGTCAAACTAATATTTAGTATGGTCGAGTCTCTAACTCTCAGGGTTAAGTTCCAGTCATACTGGGTATCCATGAATCAATCGAGACACAAGACACATTCCACACAACAATATGTATTAAAATATTAACATACCATGATTTTATCGAGTTCATGTCAAAAGGCGTAAGGATATAATAGGGAAATGCCATGTACGTAAAAAGGAGTACGCTCAATAAATTACATCAAGCCAGAAGAGTACGCCTACTGAAATACGCGTAAAGGAATTTTACGTATGAGGGAAGTTTACGCGTGAATGAATAAAGCTCACGCGTAAAGGACTACGCTCAATAAATGAACAGCATTACGCATAAAACTTGTCTGCGTAAAATAGAGTTGCTCGTAAAAACTCGTCTTATGCCAAGCCAGAATAGTATGCATAAAAAGTAATGTTACGCGTAAAAACTTATACGCGTAAAACGTAATGTTACGCGTAAAAACATTGCACGCGTAAAGGGTCGAGTCACGCACGAATGAATACGCGTAAAGAGTAATACACCAAGCCAAGTCGTCTTACGTAAAACAGATTCATGCTGACATGAATGATCGTGGGCGTAGAGCTTGATATTACGCGAGCACGTATAAACGTGTGCGTAGAGCCGGATATTACGCTGACACGTAAAAACGTGGGCGTAGAGTTCTTCCAGAACTCCAAACTCATGATACCTTCAGTCTAAATGGGAGCGTAAAGAATACCAACAACCAGGAATGATCAAACTTGAAAATAAGGGAGTTTGACAGATCAAAACACCCAAAAATCCGAAAATAACAAATTTCTAGATCTACAAAAATAAAACTTTCAAATGCAAAAATGTCAAGTTCTAATCTCTCTTAGAATCACGAGAGAAAGATAATTGAACCATAAAAATAGGTTCTCATGTGGAAGCAAGATGTACTTGCCTATGGGTTTGGTAGGTGGAGAGAGTTATGAGGAAGAAGAAGAGTAAATAAGAAAGAAGAAGTAATGAAGAGAGAGAAAGGATTGGGGCTTTAAATGGAAATGATGGTAGGTTGGTCGGGTTCATGATGAACCATCAAAATTCGAAAACAAACCGAACCAAGCCGAACCCAAGAGCAAAACTAAAGCAGAAAATAAAATACAAAAAAATAATTAGCGTAGAATTAAAGGAATTAAATACAGAACTAAGCTAGTCAACCAAGCCAACTGCACAGGCCCAAACTTCGGGCAGAAATTAGATTTTAAAAGATCCTGGAATATTTAATTTCCTTCATCAGTACCTCCCTTGCTCATATTTTGATTATCTCATGCTGCTAATATAGCTTCAGTTTTGCAAGCTTATTTCGTTATCAAGCTTGATCATGACATATTTTATTGGGTGCACCCACTAACATATTGTCTAATCAGAACTGGTGCATGATGGTCTGATCAACCTATTGCACTTTGTTTGCTTTTCATGTATTAGTCTATGAGGATGGAGACATAGTTAAACTTGCCTTAGAGTCTCATCCCGACAGCATTGACAACTCTCATTTGAATCATTTCTGTCGCCAATGAACCTCGCATTTCGTACTAAATAGCATCTTCTTTGAACTCTTTTTGTTGTGGACTTTACTTACTTTAGAAAGACCAGACACTGTACTTGATAGATAGACTCAAAGTATCACCTTTAGTTGCCCTATCAGTTATATATACACGAAATGTAGATAGCCACCGACCGACTAATGTGGCTGTACCCTCGCCTTTAACTACTCCTTATTTCCTCAACCCTATAATTGTTAGCGTGCTCTTCCAATTATTCTTGAGCACTCGAGAGTGATTCTAATCGTTCACTTAAATCAAACTCTCAACCAAGATGATTAGTATCCAGTTTTCCCTCAAGGAACCATATTCTCCAAATGTCTGATTATCCTCTTTGATCTACTAAATTTCTTACTATTTTTATTCGGGTTATCAAATTTTGTCACCTTCATTAGCAACCCTTATTCAATTCCATAACCATGATATATTTTGTATATATATCGACTCCACAATTTTCTAATGCATGGTTGTGTTGAACGTCGTTTCATCGCCTCCTCCAAAAATTTAATTGTATTTTGGTATTGACGAACTCTTCCTATCCCTCAACCCTATCTACCCTACTAATCCTAAATTTCGAAGACGAAATTCTTGTAAGTTGGGTAGGATGTAAAATCCTCTATTTTTTATTATTATTATTTTTATTATTTTATTAGACTTAAAAATGAATTTATACAAATTATGGTTTTTTTATTAATTATTAAAAATGACCTTAGCAATAGTTGCATTTTGGAGCACTAGACGACCATGACTTTTAGCACGGAAGTTGTAGCAGTGTGCCTTGACTAGTATATTAGCCATGCCATGGGTGGCCTAGCCATAGTTTTGTCCAAACTAGAAAAACAAGGCCGAGTTGTGAAATAACGCATTTAAAATATTTTTATTTTAGATATTAATTTATATATTGATTTTTAGATGACCCGGTTTTTTCAAACCAGCCCGAACTAGGGCCCGGACCTAACCCAATCCCATGTAAGCATGTAGTGTGACCAACTGTGGTCTTGTAGACATATTTTATATATGTACAAATATTTTCTAAATTATTTTAGAATTTTATGTACAATTTTTAATTATTTAATTATTTGTACTATTATTGGTATTTTATTATTAAATAACATTGTGCAACACTTTGTACAATTTTTTGGACCCGGATAAGGGGGTGTAGTATAAGTCCACCAAAGCCACCATTTGAATTGTTTTTAATATTTATTTATTTTCAATATTATTTCGGTTATGATTAAATAAATATATTTATTATTGTTAAGTTACTATTATTGGTTTTTATTTTATTTATCAAACTAAATTTACATATATGTAATTATGTCAAAAATAGATTCTAGATAATATAAAAATTTAATTTGGATTTTATGGAGATTTATATGGTTTGTATATATATATATATATATATATATATATATATATATATATATATATATATATATATAAAAATATATATATATATATATATATATATATATATATATATATATATATATATATATATATATATATATATACACATAAAAAAAAAATATACACATATATAGATAAGAATAAGATAAAGCAAAAGAAAAAGAAAAAAAGAAAAAAAACACATAGTGTGGTCGGCCCCACATGTGGGAACCGACCACAACAATTAGCAACTAGCAGCAGCTAGTTGATGGCCGCCCCTTTATAAGCAAGCAGCAGCAAGCCAATTGTGGCCGACCCCCTTTCCCCCCTTAATATATATACACTTTTTTTTTTACCTAAACTCAAACACAAATCTTTCCAACCCTCTCCTAATCTCTTCCATCCTTCTTTCTCTCTCCTTCCTTCCCCCTCTCCCTCGTCCAGCCTCGACCGAGCAGCACCGCGCGGTCGCGGCGACAGCAACAACAAACGACAACAACGGCATCAACATACAACAAGGTACCTGACTTCTCCGTTGGATTTCTCTCTCGATTCTAGTCCGTTTTTAGATCCGTAAATTTGTGTAGAAAGCCCACATGACCCTCTTCGAGATCCCCCAGGTGGATTTCGACATGGCCATCCAACTTGCTCGAAAAATTGAGGCAAAGTTGGAGAAAAACCAATTTCTAGAATATTAAAAACTGTTTCAAAACACCAACTTGTCGGCCACTTTTTTCGTTGTCCATTGAACTTTTGTAGAAACTAATTGAAGGCAGAGAATAACAACATAACCGAGATTGTAATGCACCTTTTGGATTCACTTTTCATCTAGTGTGTAAAAAGTTACACGATGTTAAAGTTTCACGAAAAATTATAAATTTTGTTTTCAAAAATCAGAAAAACACCCGATACGACGTGTGCTCCGACAAATCGGGCGACGTGGTCGCTCACAATACGTATCGAAAGACGTGTATGAATGTTTTCGACGTGTGGGAACTGACAGAACGCAATTTCGTTGCATGTGCGCGACGAAACCAGTGCGTATCCGTCGAGATACCCTCGTATCAACCCTTTGCAAATTAAGTCACAACTTCGTGTATACTCATCAAATAGCGACAAAATTGCCATTGGACTCAAAATATTTTTTTGGTCCTGTGAGCCAAGTTTGGTTCAATTCTGAGAAGGTTGACTGGGACGCTATTTTTGCGGTCCCACAATCCCACTCAACGGGCAATTTTGGGCACGGCCCATCGGAATCCAAAATTGGACATACCGTTGAGTTTATCTCATCAAAACAAATCTGTAGACATGTAGTTTGACGACTTTAGAGACCGTAGATATTGGCACGTATTTCGGTGCAAAGCGGTCCAATAGCGGACATCGTTTTGACCCGAAATTATGATTTTGCCCCTGTTCCAGAATTTAACTTTTGGATAGGCGTTTCCTAGGCTTATCTTATAATCCAAACTCGTTCGTGATGTTTCTTGCAGCATCCGGAGTCATCTGCGGGATTTGTCTTTTTTTGCTTTGTTTATTTGCCGGTTCAAGCTACTAGATTATTCTCTTTTGCACATAACCTCAGACAAGATACCTTACCATTATACTGTTTACATTCAGTCTGCATTTATTTACATATCACTGTTCATTATTTCCAGTTATTATAGTTCTTGATTTACTACATGCTCAGTGATTATTAGCTACTTTGTTACTATCCTTTGATTGCATATGAACTTAGAGTTAGGGGACCACCATTTGTAGTGTATTGCACATGCCTCGACACAGTTGTACCACGAGGATGTGTGAGACGAGTAGCATGTAGAGGTCCTTGCGTATGGGCTGATCCTCCATGTGTATGCATTACGGCTAACTGCTAATAGAGGCATGTTAGGAGACTTAGCAGTTAGTAGAGGTATATGAGACATGGTTGTGACTCTGTTAGGCATTGGGTGGGAAGAATAGTTCCTTAACGTATGGGTCATTATGCACTTTCCTATTACTGATA